>JARHVA010001524.1:2055000-2062500 GCA_037957365.1 Torreya grandis | reverse complement strand
ATAGTTCTAGCTAGGCTTATATTCTAGTGGCATCAAATACAAGATTAAAAAGAAGGAACATGGATGCTAACCAATCAAGTAGCCTCCTACCATTATTCCTTCAATATCAAATCTAATTAGAATTGTTATTATTCCAAAGGTTCCAATAGTTTCAAGGGGTTAGAATCAAGGAAATGTATTGGTCTCTCAAAACTCACAATCTCAAGATATATTTGTGGCCCATTAAGCACAACCAAAGGTTAGTGGCTCACCCATCCACATTGTGGAATAAATGATAATGTTTGATGTGAGTGTGCCAATGTGTTATATTATCTTCTTGTTTGGTTAGGTAGACATCCTTCAAGAAGGAATATCAAAAATCAATGTTGTAGACATTCCACCAATCAAGGAGAATGTGGTCCTTACTAATACAAATAAGGGACCAAATAAAGGGTAATTAGGTAAAGTGGTCAAGTCTCCTTTGTTATATATTTTATTGACCATTGGTAATTATTTAGTTCATAATTGTTTAGTTGATAGTGGGGTTAGTAACTCAGTAATTCCAAAGTCCATAGCTGATTAGCTTGCTCTAAAAGATGAGCCCTAGTCTAATGGAGTTATATAGCTAGATGGTTTTTCTACCAAGCCATTTGGCATAATAAGAAGAACTAAACTTGAAGCTACATTCTTGTCCTAGTACCTTAGTGGATAAATATGTATTGATCCTTGATGTGACTTATTGCTTTGCACTATGCCTATCTAGAGAATTCATAATAAATATAGGAGGTTACTTTGCATCAGATTGGTTATATATGGCATTGAGAACAAGATATGGGGCCAAAATGTTAATCAAAGTTGAGCACATTGCACAATTACTTATATATACCTATGGTATAGATAAAATCAACATCAATTTCACCATCATTGATGAAAATGAATTTACGATGGGTTAGGAGTTAAACACTCATCTAGAAGAGATACCATGTTCTTGGATGAAATATGGAATGACAACCAATTGGTAGACCCATTAAAAGGTGTTAAAGAAAGGAACTTGGGTTCTTATGTTTACATGAATAAATTCAATCCATGGCATCCCTCATGAGGCCTCAAGAAGATCTTAGTGGTATATGGAAATTATTCTTTGATGGCTCAAGGAGAAAGAATGGAGTGGGTGCAGGTTATTCTAATTTCCCCTTCAAATGATAAATATTTATCTTCATATAATTTTCAAATAAATTTCTCCTAAAATGTAATATAATATGAATGTCTCATCCATGGCCTTCAATAGGCTAGTAAGATAGGGATTAAGAAATTACAATTCTTTGGGGATAGTGAATTGACTATTTAACAAGTTAGAGGATAGAATGTCACTAAGAACCATTTAATGAAGTCTTAAAAACATAGAGTGTGGGACATAGCTAATTACTTTGAGGCCTTTAACATCCAATCAATCCCAAGGATCTGTAATAAACATGTCGATAGGTAAGCAGCTATGGGGGCTCATTTTAACATCCCCAATGAATTGAAAAGGATCAAGGTACAACCATATGTCAAATTGGTAATAAGGCCATTAGTGCTAGATAATGAAGCTCATTGATATGTCTTTGAAAATGACCATAAAAGTGACAATATTTTTCAATAGGAATCAAATTTCTCCTTCACCAACCAAGGGAAGTTATAGCATTAGTATGGGAGTAGATTATTCAATTAAGGTCTAACAAGCTTCCTAAAGGGCTAGTCACCCTAGAAGGTCTCTTTCATGAAGGGGACCATATAAGGAAGGATAAATTAGTGATGTTAACTAATAAAGATAACTATGAAAGAGTTATTATCTTTGAGGATAAGCTTCATAAGACTAAAAAGGTAATCACTAAAGCTAAAAGGCATGCTTTCATAGAGATTTGTAAAGAATATGCAGACATTATTTCTTGGAAATCTAGTGACTTAAGGGGATTTGATCCTAAATTGACCCAAAATACTATATAACTAGAGGCTAATGCCAAGTCTATCAGGAAAAATTAGAGGACCATAAAACCAAATATTGGAGAGCTCATGAGGAAGGAATTGACCAAGTTGATCGAGTTGAATATCATCTTTCCAATTAAGCACTCCTCATGGGTAGCTAATCTAGTACCTATCAAGAAGAAGAATGGAGAACTCAAGTTGTGTTTAGACTTTAGGGATCTTAATAGAGTCTCTTTGAAGGATCATTACCCTCTACCATATATATAACAACTCCTTCAAATAGTTTCCAATTCAAAATACTTCTCTTTCTTAGATGAATATTCAGGTTATAACTAAGTGATAGTGAGAGAGGAGGACCAATATAGGACAACATTCACCACCAAGTTAGATATTAAATAAAATGGTACTAGTCTACTTAGATGACATCATAATTTTCTCCAAGAAAGCAAGTGAGCACATGGACCATTTGAGGTTGATTTTTTAAAGCTGTAGAGAATATGGGATCTATTTAAATCCCAAGAAGTGTGTTTTTATTGTACATGAAGGCAAAATGCTGGGTCACAATGTTTTAAAATAAGGATTATCTATTGAACCTAATAGATTAAGTGCTATCTTATCCTTATCCTTACCAAATCATAGTAATGGGATCTAAACCTTCCTTGGGAAGATTAAACTTTTGAGAAGGCTCATACCTAGTTTTATAAACTTGTTCAAACCCATCACCACCATGCTGAAGAAGAGACAAGTGTTTTCTTATTTAGAGGAAGACAAGACAAATTTTTAATCCATCAATTAGGTCATTGACCAATCAACCTCACTCCTAAATCCTAACTTCTCCAAGGACTTCATCTTATCCACCTTTGCCAATATTGACAACATATTAATTATGTTGATGCAAAAGAATGGGAAAAAATGGAGTAGCCAATTGATTTTTTTAGTCAAGGATTGGAAGCATATGGGGAGAGGTACACTTTCGTTAAAAAATAGGTTATTTTAGCCTTGAGGAGTCTCAAGAAGTTTACACCCATGCTCTCTAATAGCATGATTCATCTTATAGTGTCTTATCCTAGAGTTAGGGACTTCATCCTTAACACATATTTGAATGAGAAGAGAGTAGGTTGGATCACCAAGTTCATGGAATATGATGTAGATATTAAGGCCACCAATCTAGTTTGAGGTAAGGGTTTGTGTGAACACATGGTAAATGACATCTAAGAACATAATTAATCTATTTTGGTGACCCAAAATAACTCAAAAGTAGGTATACCTCCACTTTAAAAGAGTTAGCTTTAAGACATGACTCACTTATTGACAATAGGAAAATGTCCCTAAGTTTTTGATAGAGACAAAATAAGTTATTTTAGGCTTTAATACATACCTTATGCATTGGTTGATGGAGTTATTTTTATAAGGGACCTCAAAGGGGTACTCCTTAGGTGAATAGATGATAATCAAGTGACCAAGCTCTTGGAGAAATTCCATGATGAACCTATAAGAGGCCATTTTGCACCTAAAACCATAGTAATAAAGGTAAGGAGGGCTGATTATTACTAGCCCAATATTTATAAGGATGCACATGCATGGGTCAAAAAATGCTATAAATGTGTTCTCCTTGTAGGAAAGAAGAAACTAGCATCCCTTCCACTCAATCCAATTTAGGTGGAGTAACCCTTCACACAATGGGGGTTAAACTTCATAGGGATGATCAATATAATATAAAGTGTAGGGAATAAATGGGTGATTATTGTAACTAACTATTTCACTAGGTGGCTAGAAGCCATTGCTTTGAAAGAGGCTAATGGGGTATAATTATAGATTTCTATGACAACATTGTGACCAGGTTTGGTGTCCCAACCACTATAATTTCAAATAATGCCTTAGCATTCCTTAACATTAAGACAAGCAAGTGGGCTTTCAAACTAGGCATCTACCATAATACATTTTCTAGCTACTATCCTTAAGGAAATGGACTAGTAGAGTTTATAAACAATAATTTGATAAGGATCATTTGGAATACCATGGAAGAGAAACAAAGAACATGGCACACCAAACTAAGGACTACCTTGTGGGATGATAGAGTGACTCCCAAAGCTACCATTAAAAATTTTCCATATGTCTATGTGTATGGAAGGGAAGCCAAATTACCTATCTCTCTTGAACTACTTGCATCATAATTATCCCATCATCTTGAGTTAATAGAGGATGAGCCCATGAATGTGAGGATGATAGATCCCATGGAGATGGAAGAAACTATGGACCTTGCTATGAAAAATTTGGAGTCACATCAAGATTATGTCAAAAATGCCTTTGACAAGAGATTTATATCAAGGAGTTTCAAGGAAGGAGACCTAGTCCTAAAATGGGACTCAAATAAGGCCAAACTAGGCAACCATACTAGGTTTGACTTGTAGAGTGGTCCTTATTTAATCCATGGATGTAAATAACATAATTATTTTCATCTTAACCAACTAGATGGAGAGGTAATAGCCATCTTAGTCAATGGCATTCATTTTAATCCTTGTTACTAAACACATTACATCCATTATAACTTATTGTATATATTAGATTAGATTTTTATGCTTTCATATAAGTTCCTTGTGCACATTTTCCTTCTGATGTGTGTTTCATTTTCAATAAATACCTTAGGAACATTGTTTTTATACTTTATTTTGTTTTTTTTTCTTCAAGAGAGATTTTAAGAAAGGACCACCTTGTGTTATCTTCATGATCAATTGAGAGAAGGCTTGGGACTCCATACACCAAATAAACTAGTTTAAGGCCATTAATATTGCATAGCATGCATGCAACCCCATAATGTTACCAAAAATATTGGCTTAATTTTGGCCCACATATAGAATTTGACATCATAATAAATATTCTAGAGGTCTTGGTGTGGGTCAAGAAGATCAATAGAGTGCATGTTGAATAAAGGATCCAATGTTCTAGATGGAATGAGTGGTCCAAGGATCTCAAAATTTCTCACAAAGATTTTTAAAAACATTAAGGTTGTTTAAAGTGAAATATGAGTTATCTACAGAGAAAGGAACTAGTTCCCAAGTGGGTTTTATGATACTCAAGTAATTCAAAGTCATGGACAAGCCTATATAAGCCTTAGAAAATAATTCAAAGCTTCAAAGGTTCAAGAAAAGGTCCCTAGCATAAGCCTAACTGAGCCAAACCATCATCAAGACATCATGTAGGAACAAATGGATCAGTTTACTTTCACATTTTATAAATGTCCTCAGAAAGCCTTATACAACTAGTGGATCATACATAATAAAATTTATTCTTTCTAGGAACATGCTCTATGTGTTTCATGTTTTTTGTGAGATTTATAGCCTAAGTTATGGAGCCTTAAAGTGGAACTTGTAGACTAAGACATCCATGTGAGTATCAAGTTTGGGTTCCATAAAATGGTAGTTTGGGTTTAAAAGGTCCTTAAAAAGTTTAATGTTGAGCAAGATCTAACATTCTATGTGATATTACATTTTGACAAGCAAGATCTAAAATTTCATACTGGGGTCAAAAAATTCAAAAGGTCCCTAGGTTAAAACCTTTTAAAGAGATATAATTTTGATAAGATTTGTCAGTGTGGATCAATTGAGCAGATCTAATGGTAGGAAGAAAATTGATAAGGAAATGGCTCTGATCTAGATCAATAATCTACACTTAATCATACCACTAATCCAACAATGCATATAAACTAGTAGGAAAGTGGGCCCAAATATATCAAAGGCTTCATACATTAGGATCCAACACTACGAGTTAAAGATAGAAAGTTAGAGGATCTAGATTAAGGGCTCACATTCATTCATTTATAATGATCCAATGATGTGACTAAATTTATTAAAGTTAGCATATGTTAAGGATAGGTGAGAGATTTTTAAGTGTCATTAACTCATTATGCTCCCAAGAAAATAAATGGCTCATAAGGATCCCATAGAAAGCAAATCAATGAGTGAGGTTCAAAGTTGAAAGACTAAGAGAGTTTTGATGGGAGGTCAAACATGTGACCAAGGTTGACCTAGGGAAATCAAGGTCTTATAGGGTCTTCCCACTACCATTAAAGCTCAATATAATGTCATTAAAAGGACCCAATGATGTATCCAGGTTAAAATAATATAAATCACACCATTGAAGATCAATATAGACCTCTATTTCAAAGGTTTGTAGCTTACAAGGTTCATTTTAGGACCGTATTCACCAATCTTATAGAAAAACCTATATATGGTGAGCTCTTAGTTATTATAGATACTAAAAGGAAAAATAGGTATTTTAGACCTAATGAGGATCAAAAGAGGCTATGTAGTATATAGGTTTATATTGATATAAGGGGCTATATGAAAACTAATAAAGGAGATTGATTTTCAATCTATAAAAAAGATTTGGTCTAGATTTGATCGAGAGTAGATATCTATGATTATGTAAAGGGTCCTCATCCTTAAACATGACCATAGCTTCAATAAGTATCCATCTAAAATGAATAAATCCATGCTTCTATTAGATATATGAGAATTAAAGTTTTGTCTTTAGTAGGAGATGGTATAAGGGATCAAGAAAATGATCTAGTGGTTGAAAGTTGTAGATAAGCGTATTAAATGCATACTTAGAGCCTTAAGAGACCTTTCTCATTTGGTAAACTATGAGTAGTGTCTTGATTGATAAAAAATATGACAAGGCATTCATTAGAGCATGAGGAGGCAGCTCAGGTTAAATTAATAACCCAGAATGGTGTGTTCCCTCTCTGATGGCATGCTCACACATTATTTCTATCTCTATCCTCTCTTATATATATCCTAGTCTCATCCCTATTTTAGGTGGTTCTAAGCTCTTAGAATGTTTCATTGTTTTCTAGGATAAGGATACTCATTGAGACTCTTTTAAAAGTGTGCTCATTTTATATGGTTAAATCTTATCAAAATATTGTAAGAACTATCTTTTAAAGTAATAGAATCAACTCTTTACCTATCTCCTATCTTTGATCAGTGCTTAGAATGCTTATGTATGGTGAATTTGTGAAAGATAATATTCCTAGTTTCCTATCTTTTTGCTTGCCTCTGTGATGTTGTTTTTAAGCTAACTTACAGGTCTAGATTAGTGTTCTACTTACGACCTCTTTTATGAAATATTTATTCAACAAGTGAGATTGTGAGGTTGTGTGAGTTATAGTTATTTTATGGTGATCTAGTGTGGGTTAAAACTTATATGAGTATCCATTTTAACTTTTATGAATCGCCTTTTAGCCTTATTAGGATCCCTTAAACCCTTTTTAACCCTTTTCTCAATTATTTTCATTAGTTTTGGTTAGCATTAAGAGGAAGATGACCTTCTCTAGAGGTCCAACCCCATTATAGGTGACCCACAGCCTTGGGTTATTCCCATTGTGTAGCTCAATTAGAGGGAGCCTGAAGAACTCTCTACAAGGGTGTAGATTGAGCCTACAACAATACCCCAAAGGTGCATAATGAATGTGAATTATTGAACACTCCTATATCTAATTTAAATTTATCAGGGAATTCATATATTATTTTCCATTTTAATTTTCTAGTAACCTAA
>JARHVA010001524.1:1977500-2050000 GCA_037957365.1 Torreya grandis | reverse complement strand
CTTATCCAAGATGAGGTAAATTTTTTCTTGCTTTGCTTGTGGTAGTTGATCTACCCACTCTTGGAATATCATCTCTTTTTTACCATATGATTGATCATGAGTATCTATTTCCTTGTATGGATACAAGTCTACAACATTGAATATAGGAGATATCTATATACCACTAGGTAACTCTATCTCATAGGCATTATTAGATAACTTCCATATGACCTTGCATGGGCCAATCTTCTTCATCTTTAGTTTTTTATGATCACAAATTAGAAATATTTTATCCATAAAATGATCTAACACCATGCATCCAATTTGAAAAATGGCTTATCTCCTATTTAAATCAACATGTTGCTTATACATTTCCACACTCAACTCAAATTTATTCTTCACTTACTCATATATCTCTTGAATTGAAATGGAAAACTCTTCTCAATCAAAACTTATTTGATCTTAGCCTTGCCATTATTTATCCTTTCATATTATACATAATCTCACCAAATATATGCATGCCCTTTTAGTTTGGTACAATCAAACTTTACCTTATTATCCTTTGATATATTCTCATAATAAAAATACTTATCCAACTTTGTAATCCAATCAATGAGTTCCTCTCCATATAATCTACCTACATAAGTGCAGATTTATATCTTTGGTTTAGACCCTTGTCCCATGAATAATTTTAATATTCTATCAATTCCTTCTTCCTCTCACTCTACTTATTTTTCTTCCTCCTTTGGTCCTTGTGGTTTTTCTTCCCTCTCAATGACATCCCCTATTATAGCTCATATTCTCTTATTATCCTCTATTAATATCAACCTTACATCAAAAATCATTCTTATGTTTAGTAACTCCTCTAATATTGCATCTCTCATATGGATACGTACACTTCCATCTCCTCTTGGATTCCTCCTAATTGGCATTATAGCTTTTCAACTCAATTAACCAACAAATAGTCAATTCACCCTTCTTCTTACACAGTGTCACCTTCCTTTATGCCTATTTCAAATATTAAACCTAATTTGATACCAATATGATGTATAAGGAGAGATATTAACAATATAAAACACAAGTTTCCCCTATTAGGCCTCTTTCCTTGTAACCCCCCTAAATCACTTATCTAATTGGTTTGGAAAACAAATAATGGTTCAAGACAAAATAGTACATATTTCAACATCCATTAAGGCCATACAACTCCCTACAAAGTTTTATGTAAAAATATCAAGGTAAGTGTATTAACTCAATTAGGTCTCTAAAGCATTCAAACTAAGTTTTAAACTCAAAAATATCCCACACGTACCAAAATTTTAATGAACCACTTTATTTAGTTTTATAAAATTAAATCCTAGTTTTAGGTGAAGTTTTGAGTGTTGAAACAATTTTTAGGGTGCTCAACCACAAAATGTCCAAAAAACCCTAAACACAGTCTTACACATACCTAAGAGGCAACAAAACAAGTTTTTCAAACACAAAATGGTGTTTAAAAGATCAATATCACTAGAATAAGTTATTTTCTAACATAAATCAACTCTATGAGTTGAAAGAAAACTTAACTAAATTGAAAATAGACTCAAATTATCAAGCTCTTGACTGACTATGCACAAAATTGTAGGGTACATGATAGTACATGAAAAAGTTAGGATTTTAATAAAGTTGTGTACCTTATCAAGGGGATATGATCATCAATAACAATTTCCTTTGCATGGTACTAATTTTCCAACACCATTTTAGTCTCCAAAAGGTTTGAAGTGAACTAAAGAGACACCTTACTCTTCAAGGTTTTTATGTTTTAAACATAAAATTCTCAAGGCCTGAGTTTACCACCTTTACACCTATAGATCAAAGGTAATACTGAAATTACACCAATAAATCAACAATATTTATAAAATCACACTTAAAAAGAGTCTCAAATGAAGTCATAATATTATCTAAAGGCTTTCTCCATTCATTAACATTATTGAAGTTATGTAGTCATACACACAAAATTAAGGTAGCCAATCTTATCTTTTCAAATTTTGATCTTCTTGATTTTATTGAATCACTCCCACTTCTCTAAATTTTAATGAGATTCACTTCTAACATTTTCATTGTTTTAACCCCTAAAAAGTCTCCAAATAATTATTTTTAACTCCCCAACATACACCCATGTTTGAGAAAGCTAGCCTTCTTAGGTGTTACATAAGGTCATATATGGAGGTCATGACCAAGAAGGTATAAAATTACCAAAAAGCCATACTAATAACATAAAAAACCTTAACCAAACCAAAATAAAATATAAACACCTAAGAAAAACATGAATTAGACCCTGGGAACAATGTATGAAATTCAAAAATATGACTTGGTAGTTTTGGTGTGAAAATGCCAAAAGAGATCCAATTAAAATTTTATTCACACCTAATACCTATAAATGACTATAAAAAGATGAATTAAGACTGCTAAGACCCACTAAAGGATCAAAAACTATAAGAACAAGCCAAATTGATCTAATAGTGTGATGCTCCTATATTAGAGGTATTCTTATCCCTATGGAACATTTATTTGTTAAGCCATATAATTGTCAAAATTTTAAATTAAACCCCCACTTACCAAGTTTTATATGTTTTTAGGATTCCTAGTGTGTGTTACCCCTTTTGAATTTCTACTCAAGTCACTTATTATTTCACTTGAAAATTTTAATAAAAAGGCATATTTACACTATTACACACTAATAAAAGTTCCCTATTATTCCCAATTATGATTTTAATAATTTCAAACAATCCTCAACCTATTCAAAATATTTTTTTATTTATCCTTAATCAAATCATAATCTATTATTGAAGTTTACTCTATATGCATTTATATAGTCAAAATAGCAAAATAGTATTAGAAAAATCTAAGTGGGAGAACTATGTGGGCTTGATTCCTCCTTAGAGTATTAGATATTTAGGCATCATTTATTCATCATGGGGATTATTAAAACTATCTCAACCCAATTACACTCTACCTTTTTCTATATTTATGTATGATTTAGTCATAGCTAAGGATCTCAATGAAGAAATACCTTATACTATATAACCCTCAGAATGCTCAACTTAATTTGCAATGAAATTTTAAAAAAAAAGATCTTCATGTTATTTCAACCCAAAATTAAATAAAAAATACACTAACATAATGATATCATAATCTCATAATGAAATGCATTACAACATTAGATTCATTGATCTCTACTCTACCAAATCTCATATCTAATATCCCATCTTAAATTATCTCCAAAAATAGGTGTAATGTCATGCCTATATAGATGAAAAACCCACCTAATTATATTAATTGATTTTACCCCATTAACAACATTAACATATCTCATGCATCTCAATCACTAAATGTCTTCACATTCAAAGGAAAAATAACATGTTTGATCTCAATGCTTTCTATCACATATAATATTAATTTAATATTTATCAACTTACATGACTTTAGAAAACAATTTCCAAATAATAAAAAATGAATCCTTCTATAACACATCACAATCACATGATAGAGTCACATAATACTCAAGACTTTGCAATCACCAATGTTCATGAAAATATTTTCACTATTATCCATACATCATTCAATTAATAATAATATTTATGAAAGCTTTCCAAATGTTCTAAAACTAAAGACATAGGTTGAATAATGAATTGACATGTACCTCAAAAAAAAATTCCTACTAATATTTCACTACAATGAATAATCAAACCCATCAAGTATCATGTTGCTAAAAAATATAACAAGTTAATAAAAACATACATAGAATATTTACACAACTATGCAATAATAGAATATTATCACAACATTAGTTTGTAGATCTTTGCATACTTTCCTAGGCAAAGGAAATATTAAAAATGCATGTAACAAAAGAATGTATAGAATATTACAGACCCAAGTGTGATTCATAGGAAACACAAAACTACACATAATAGAGGTGTACTAGAGGTAATGAAATAAATACAATAAGGTCTATGCAACACAAAATAGATGTACAAAATTATTAAAAATATATGCAAAGAAATAAACCTTAAAACATATGGACATATTTTCTAAATTACCATATTTTTGGTTGATAAAAGATTTATTATGAACCTAAATGCTTCTACATAATACACCTTAGGTATGAAAATAAACATGTGTTCATGCTCATGTGACTTGAAATAAATTTGTTAATTATATCCTTTTTTTTTATCTTTTTATTTGATAATCCATGTCACATCTTCTATATCTATGCCTCTTCACTTTACCACATATTCAATAAACTCATTTCTTCTTGTAGTATTTTTTATTCACATGTCAATCACTACTTCTATTTTTTTATGATTTCTCCTATGAAACTAAAATCATCAATATGTTACTTCATAATCCACACTTATATTTTCACTATTGTATCCTTCATAATATGGATAAAAATTAGCCACATTTAAAATGGGTGATATGTATATACCTTTAGGTACTCATATTCATATGTACCATTTCCATATTTTCTTAAAAATCTGCATAGATCAATGAATTTCATTTCAAATTATCAAATGTACCTTTTAGAAATATATATTTTCTCAAGTATGCGAAGATTAAGTCTCCCACTTGATATTTAACATTTTTTCTCTTATGATCTCCATGATTTTTTTTCTATGATGTATTTTCTCTAAATATTCTCACACTTGCTTATCACTTCTCATAAATGATTTGAAAATTATTATTCAATGCTTCTATTTTTCTCATTCTTCATGTATCTTAATTATGTAACTCCTCATGGACTTGACCCATTAAAAAATCTTAATTGTTGTATTTTTTATTATTGGTGAAGGGGATGTTTTTAACAAGGAATATACCCTAGAATAAAAAGATCAATAAATAAGGTCTCATAAATTAGGGAAGATAAATAAATCTACAAATAAGAACCAAAATATAATAAATAGATACATCACATCCACTTCACAACTTATTCACAAAAATAAAAAATAAAAACAATAGTAAAAGGATAAAATAAACAAGGGGCACTAAAATTTTTTATCACCAAGGGTCTCATCCTAGATAGACAACATATTCATCAAAGATTGTTCCATGTAATCCAAATTTATACAATCAAAATAACGGACTTTCTCCTTGATCATAGCTTTATCCTTCTTAGTGTTCTTGATTGAGGCTTCACCATCATGTCTATTTTTTATGATATGGATAAGCACATCCATGCTAGTTAAAAAATTTACAATTATGACTTTGTTATAACCCACCAAAGCTTATGGATTCTTTTTGAGGGAGATATTTTCCTCTTTAAAAATTTAAACTCTTTCCTCAAGTCTTATCATTTGGTGTATCATCTCCTTGGATTCCTCTTTTCTACTTAGACTAACTTTCTCTAATGAATGGATTTTGAGGGGCATATTTAAAGCTTTATGGTACTTAAGGAACTAGCTGAGGAAGGCTCTATGTAAATAAATCTCCTCTATTAGTTCTTTGATTTTTTCATACTCCTTGAAGGTTGATTTTAATTTCTTATATTCTTCCCCATATTTTATTTTATATTTCTTAGTATTTGTCTATCTATTTATTGTTATCATGTTCATATTTTGGGATTTTTAACCCCTTAATAGCCTCTTTCATTCTTTCCAATTTAGGGACATGATAACGATCCTCAATGCTTAGACTATTAGTGGTGATTCCTAAGATTTATGAGAACATGCTAATTATAGGGACAACCATGTGATTTAGCTATGAGATTATAGGAATGTATAGGTAATAAATAATTATAATGTATATATTGAGTTTTCTAGTGATTAACATGAAATACTACACTTTAATAATATTCATATCTAATTATGTAAGACACAAAGTATTATTCTCAGAAACATAATTAAACATATGATTGCACACATAGTTATGAAAATATAGATTTAATAATAATAAATGACATTAACAATAAAAAAAGGGCTAATTATAAACATTTTTATCAAATGGAACCTCAAATATTAATGGTTAAGCACAATGCACTTTAAAATCTTTAGATAACTTCTTTTTCCATTTTCCAAGCAACCAACTATCCTTTTCCTTAATATAATCCAACCCCTTTCCCTTAGAATCTTGAGAATTATATATGCTTTAAAATTAATTCATTATAACCTCTACTCTAATTTTGATGCACTGATATGCAAAACCATATGCTATCACATCTCAAATTCATGAATCATGGTTCAAGACAAAAATAGAGTAACCATTCAACAATTAGAAATAACTATACAACATAAAATAAATTTTGATTATATCTACATGTAAGATACATTTAAATAAGAGGTTTGGTACTGACATTCACCTACTAACACTTTTTAGATTTAAAATATTATCTCATCCTGAGACAATGTTGTAAAGGTAGTAGGTTTGGGGTACAAAACATATATTGGACTCACATGATTAATAGATCATTTAAGGTATTATTTATCAATTTTCACCCATTATGTAATGTTTATCTACCTTCATAGATTTTCAACTAAATATCATACTAGCCTACTTCCCTTATGATTATTTAATAGGATAGCATAAATAGGTGTCTTCCCTTTATGGGTTTTCAACCATCTTGGTCTTGTGAGTCACACTAAGCCATCCTATAACCATAATTGGAGAGGAAAAATTAAAAAATGTGAAAGTTATGCAATACCTAGTTGGTAGGTGGTGGCATTCACTTAGTTCCTAGAGATGAATAAATGTGCAATGAATGTTGTGACACACTCTTTTTTTATTGAATAAGTTGTATCTAGTTTTGAGGGATGAATTGTGGTGAGTTCACCAAAGATGTGATCATACTATCTAAATTAGACAAGTCTACATTAAAATATTATTAGTGAAGCAAAAAATCATGAATGATGTGTAGTAGAGCATGCATTAGAGCTTGAGAGCGATGTAAATATGAGATGTCATCATATTTTGTAATAGGCAAGGCATAATTTCCACTAGAAATATTCTTATCCATATCTTTCTAAAGGCCAGTCAACTTTGTCATCATGTCTTTATTCTTGGGCTATAGTGAATGTGTTTCATAGTTTTTAATTCTACCCATGCATTTAATTGATGCATAACTATGTCCCTTGTATTATTGGACTCTTGTAATGATGGATCCATTTATTTAGATGTGGTGGCATGATTCTCCATGGTTATATTAGCTTTTCTTGTCATGATAAAATAAGGATGGGCACTTCCTAGACTATGTGGATTTATTGCTTCTAGTTAAGCATTTGGTTGGTAATGTGAGTTGTTTTGACCAAGGTAACATGAAAATCCTATTGATATTATTCAAGGAAATCACATGGAGCCTGAGTCGCTACTTTGATGGCTTGGCCTTGTACTTATATGTTTTGAACCTTCGAGATGGCCTGCCAATCCTATATAAGTTATGTAATGAGTAGTGGTAACTATTGTTGGTAAAAAAGAACCTACTTTCCAATGACTTGTACACACAACCCTATAAATTAATCCATAATGATTAGGTTTACATTATGAATATATTGTTTCAAATCTATGTTTTTATCCAATAATTTTTCCACCTCATTATCCAATGATACAACTTTTTGTGTAATTGATTATTGAAATAAACCAACTCATTTGACTTATAAAGCTAGTGTTAACTATGAAAATATAAATATACCTTAGTGATAGGTAGATCAAACACCAATGTTTTAGATGATGTGGTTGAAAGTGCCTCTATAAATGGAGAAATTAGAAGTGAGAATGTGGTACATTGGGAATATGAAGTGGGGATATCCTAAAGCCAAATTTTTTATATTGTCTATGCTTGAGAACTCGCTTATCGCTTTGTAACACTAGTATTTTTTATTTTTTATTTATATGATACCTCTTTTATGGATTTCTTATTCTAAAAGGCTTACTCTTATTTATATTAACTCATATCCTCATTCTATTTTTTTTCTTAGTAGTTTCTTCTTTCTATGCTTTCCTATGTTTGTAAACTTCTTCATGTGTGTTTCTCTTTTTCTCCACCACTTTTTTAATTTTTGTTTCCTTCCCATTGGCTTGCCTCCTATAATATTATTTGGATACTTACCTCTTCTTCACTAATTTTTTTTCTGACCTCTTTGTCTCTACTAAAAAAAATTGCATCCCTCTTGCACTATGCCTCAGTATCTTGATCTTATTTTTTTTCTCTATTTGCTTCCTCTCTCTTATTCACTTCCTACACCTATATTATATTGGTTGTGTCTTTAACCTCAATATATTTATATTCTAATTCCTAATTTTTCATGAAATTTTACTCAATTTCATCATACTATTTCTAATCTTGAACCTCCTCAACCTAGTGCTTCACATTCCCCTCCTATTACCTTTATGGAGTAATTTTTGTTTGTAGCTTACCTTCAACCTTGGCATGATGATTTTACTCAAGTTGGGATCAAATTTGATCTACCCTCTTTAATTATTCACATGAGGATTATTTTTCCTACATTTAAGCATCCAAATTCACCTCAGTTTAGATGTTGGGCTCATTAAAAAGTGATGGTGAATAATAAATCATAGCCTCATTTATTGATTGTAACATAATGCTTCTTCTAACCAGAGCTAAGTAGTACACACTTTTAATATTGTGATGTTTATTTAGAATATGGATATGTTTGTTTAGTTGGAGTGGCATGTAAGGCTAGTACAACTTCATCTTCTTTTTCAATACAAGTTGCAAGGTTTATTAGTTCTTTTTATTGTTTTATGGTTGGCTTGCAACACCACAGTGTCTATTTATTACATTTAAGTGCTTTGGGAGTACTTTTTGGTATAAGATCAAATGGTTATGGGTGTGAGGTACTACAAAATACTCCTCCATTGAAAAATCCACTTGAATTTTCTAAATCTTAGCCTCATTATTGATTGTATCCACCCTAATTTAAGGAGGACAAATAGGTAGTTACAACAAAAAATGTGATGCTACCTTATTTTACACATGGAAAGTCTATACCACCTTCTAAAATAAGAACTCTTTATCCTCTTCCCTCTCATATAAGTATCTAACCATGTTGTCCATCATCATCATATATACCTCTTGTTAATTTGTCCACATTTTGGGCCATTGACATTGGGATGCAATTTTAAGAACATGAGAATCATCTAACCAAGTCCTTTGACTCCTTATCTTCTACCTAGGTAGAGAAGGATATATATGGTCTATCAAGACCTTGAATTTTATATTGTCTCATGGTACTAATGTTGTAATTAGTGGCTATGATGCTATGGAATTTTGGGTTGGAATGCCTAGTGTATTGTTTGTAATGGCATTTCTCTTTTTGAAGCCAATGTATTTTGATTTGAAAATAATTAATCCACTATTACCATGTCAACAAACAAATGTTAAGGCACACCACGTACCTTAGGAAGCTCATGAATTCTAATAAATTTAAATTTTGGTAGTTTGGTAATTGCTTCATGTTGTCCTAGGTATTGTATCACATCAAGAGGGATGTAAGGGTTGATAGTAACAAGATCCACCAATTCATCCCACCATAAATTAAACTTCCGTTAATATCCAAAGTATGTACTCTCTTCTTACTTCCATATGAGGTTCATGAATGCTACATCAAGTCAATAGTAAACATATGGGTGTATTACACCCTCAATATATTTCCATTGGGTAAATATTAGTAGCAAGACCAAGAAGTGGTATTGAAATGTTTATTTTTCCAAGGCCAGTACCTTGTTTATATTATTGGTGAATAAAGAAAATAGGAATTTAAGACAATTAACCTCTTCATTATGATTAATCATATGTGGAAACTATCAAAAATTGCTTTTTTCTCCTTTATGGCCTTTGTCATCTTCTATAATCTTTTGGTGATACAATTCATAAGAATGAAAACTAGATCATCTATGATATCCTAAAAGTGGGTCATTGAGTTTTATCATGTATATGTGTAATTGATTTTGGGTAGGATTGGTGGTGATTTTGACTTGTATAGACCCAATGATATTCCCCTTTCTTCTATGATTATATCTTGCACTGTTACAACTTTATTCACATATATGGTGACATTTGAGGAAATATAAATCTTTCCATATCTATGCAGTAATAGCTCTATTATGTCACTCAGTTGGTTGAATGTATGTCAATAAATCAAGTGTTTTACATCCATATTTTAGAGTCTATGTAACTATTATACCTCTAAGGGTTATGTACCTTAAGATCATTTATGAAAAAATAAACATGTTCATATATACTTAATGAAATCATACGCATCTAAGTCTGTGAACCTTATTTGGCATATATTCACCCCAATCCCTATATCTTCTTTTTGTACCATCATGAGTCCTTTTCTCAATTGAAAATGATCCAACTCAACCATCGACATTGTTTTGATGATCTTAGACACTATAATTTCTATGAAATTATTGAAAACTCAAAAATAGTAAGGACTCAAAATTAATTAAGTGTAAAATAATGACCTAATTAGTAAGGTATTATATTTATATATCTTCATGTGACCTTAAAGAAATCATATTTTAATATAATTTGTTATCCCTCGGTCTTTCTTTTATTATAATTAAATTATCCAAATGACATTTAATTGAGTTGGTATCTTTTTTACTGAGCTAACATTCCCTTTTTGGTATTGAGTAAATGATGTGATATATCACCTTACCATTATCATGTGATACTTGATTATTCCTTCCTTGATGTTGATCTATACCCTTACTTTTTTATTTAATAAACCATAAATAGTCATTATCTATTATTTTTTTAGGATCCCATCACTCATGTCTTTCATGGACTTAAGTGTTGATGTAGTCTGCCCTTCTTTGGCATGATATATTTCTTACTCCATTCATTCTCTATCAATGATGTTTTTTTTAAAATTATGGACTCTTGTTCCACTTCTAAAAAGTTACTCAAACACACTTCTAATCTATCCACACAACATAAACAAAATAAACCAAACCCACACAACATAATTAAAATAAAATCCTATACTAAAGTGGTGTAATTCAAAACCTTTCTAGACTTGTACACATCACTCACTAGTGGTAGGGTTTGATCCTAGTACCATTCACCCTTTGAAGGGAAATTGTGCCTTATAAATCCCTTAAGACTACTTTTCCTAGATATGATAATGCATGGATAATATATGGTCCTTCTCATTTGATGTTGAGCTTTCCTAAAAACATTCTAAACTGACTATCATAAACTAAGATGGGTTGATCTACATGAAACTCTTTTGTCCATAGATTCTTATCATGCCAAAAAAATTGGATTTGATTACTCACCTCCTTTATCCAAGATGTTATGTTTCTATATTCATCCATGAAATTTAGCTTTAGTATCCTATTTTTAATGATTCATAATCACCCATGTGCATGATGTTTATGATTTATAGACTAGGTAATTTGTACTCTATGGGCACAATAGTTTCTAAACTATAAACTAGCTTAAATATAGTGAACCTTATAAAATTATTATAATGGGAGTGATATTCTGATATAACTATAAAAATTTGATCCTTCTAATCATCCCTATAAACATTGTATATTTTAGTAAGAATCTTACCTAATACTTTATTCATAGTTTTAGCTTGTCCATTACCTTAGGGATGATATGTGGTATTTTTATGGTGAAAAATCAAAAATTTATTAGTGATAATTTTTATAGTGTTATTAAATAAATGGGTTCCTTTATCACTTACCATTTTGATAGTATAACCAAACCTAGTAATGATATTTTCATATAATAACTTTGTTGCATCCTTAGCACCATAACTAGGCATTGCAATAGTTTCCATGCACTTTGTAAATTAGTCCATCATAGTAATATTGTATCTATCTTGGGTATGTTTATTAGGTGGATTAATGGGCCCAATAAAAATAGACCCCCAATTCTTAAAGGATGCTTCTCTAGCATCATTTACAAAGGCATTTCATCTCTTTAGTTTGGTTTGCCCATCCTATGATATATATCTCATTGTTTCATAAATATATGGTCATATTTAAATATATAGGAACACAAAAGGACATTATATAAGATATTACTCACAATTTCATCTCTTTTTAATTGACCCCTTGTGATCCCTTGATGTGCCTCCTTAAGAAACTATAGACTTTCATGATCTACTGAAACTTTGTGCAACACCTCATCCTTTCCTTAAAAATAGATAAATCCATTGATGATACTATATAGCAAGGCTATAGTAATAATTTACTTATCCTTTTATACATAGTGTTCTAGAAATACACCTTATTCATTAAATTTTATGATATCTTGTAATTATTTTGGGATTGAAAACACAAAAAAATGTTCATCTAGATACTCAACTAGGATATCCTTTGGTTCATCACCATTTTGAAACCTACTCAAATGATTTAGACCCACATTTTCATGTCCTAGCCTAAAATTTATCTAGGATTAAAATTCTTGGAAGAGCATCACCTAATGTGAAATGCAACCTCCCAACATGGGATTATTAACCAAATATCATAACACTTGACGATTAGTGGTTAAATTTAAAGGTGTAGCCAAAAGGTAGTGCCAAAGATTATGAAGTGAAAACACCATAGCTAAATATTTTCACTTATTTTTTGTACAATTTTATCTATAGTTGATAATTTCCTACTTAGATTATGAGTAAGGTGATCTAACCCACCCTCTCCTAGTTGCACTAATATTACTCCCACTATGATTTTTAATGAATCTACATGGGCATGAACTATCTTAATATAGTTTGAGAAAATTAGGATCGGTGCAGTCACTAGTCTCTTTTTTAATTCAATGAATGTTACTTGCCATTCATCTAACAATTAAAACTATGTTCCTTTACACAACTTCTCCAAAAGGGTTGATATAGATGCATACCCATTAATGAATATATCCCAAAAAATATATCATCTTTATTGAAATTGTTGGTGGAGGCATTCCCATAATTACTAAAATCTTATCTTGAAGTATCAAAATATCTCTATTATAGAATACATGTCCTAGCAAGACCCCAAATGGCATGAAAGAAAAATATTTATTTAAATTGAGTGAAATTAATAGTGCCCTACATATTTCCAAAATAAGTCTAAGCTTAGGTAAATGATTTATAAATAGATAAAACATTACCAATTCATCCACATCCAAGTAGAATTCCAAAAAAATCATGGATAAAATATTTAAATACAATGACAGCTCTAGAAATAAACACAACGCATTATTAAAAATAAATGACATTACTTTATATGCGAAGGATCACCATTCAATTTCAAAAGTGGACTTGGACATATCCTCTTATATGATTGGGATCTAATTTCCATGAAATATTTATATAAAGGGACACACTTCATGCACTATGACCACTTCTAAAATTTGATTTATGAATGAAATAGGAAATAGATCAATGACATAGATGTCATTAAAGATGAAGTAGTATCCAAAAATTTGAATCTCACTAGTATTATTAGTTTGAATAAACATAGGACTCATCCAATTGGATTTCTCTATAGGAATGATAATACCAGCTTTTAGCATTCAATCTAACTCATCTTCCAATTTGAGCTTCATATTTAGATTCTATCGATAAGGTATATTCTTTATTAGGAATGCACATACCTTCATCTCAATGTTAATTTTACCTAAATATAGATAATACACATTATATTCTATAAATTTGGTAGGGAATAGATACTCATAATTCCTTAAGAGTTGTATAAATTTTGATATGTCTTCATAAGAACAATAATCTCTAATGTCAACTAGCTTGGGAATGGCCTCTATTCCAATGTTCCCCACATATTCCTTAAGTATTTATTAATATATGTTATTTTATACCTCTATAATTGAATCACACAACATCCATTATTTTTATCACTCTAGAATATTGATGTCATACCCTTTCTTCTTCTATTAGCTCTATGACTAGATCTGGGAATGGTTCAAGCTCTCATTCAAGTTAAAATAGAATGGTTTATTCCTTGTCATCATTGGTGTTTTAAATGGACATCCAATCATATTGATCTAGTATCCTATGGAAAGTTTGAATGAAGACCAAATCCTTCCCCTTTTCTACTTTATGATTTTGTAAGGCCTCATTCAAGTCATAGGCTACACTTTATTATGAAGATGACTCATATATACCACTTAATTCCTTAGCCTATCCATGGAATAGGAAAGTATTTAAATTTTTTAATGTGTTGTGCATTAAGGGGTTATCGTATTCAAAAATAAATGTTTGAATGAAGTCATTCTGGACATGTGCCTAATACTTCATTTCTCACATGCACTCCTAATGTATATACTAAGTGGCTAGGAAAACATCTAATGTATATTTAAAAACATGTACCTAGTACTTTGAATCCATGACTTCTTTAGTATAGAATTCAATGCATCAATAAATATGAAGCTCTAGGAAATCTCCCTCACTAAACACTGGCCAATATTTTCTTATGACCTCTAATAGCTAGAATCTAGCTAAATCGATTTTACACGCTTCATACCAACCCAACTACACATCTTAGCTAATTGACCACAAATTCATAGAAATTCCTTCTAGTTCAAATTTAAAGAAATAAACCTCATATCAATATTCAATACATGATATCGGAAGTTAATAATAAAATGGATAACATCCTTAGTGGAAAAATATTTATGAAGTTGGTTTTCTATTGTAAAGAACATTTTCAAAGGATGTATATCATGATATACCTTATCCCAATTGAGCATATGCATATCAAAATATACAATTTAAAAATAAATCACATCCCATGGTAGGATGTCATCTATATTTGGTTTTATGTAGTCCTTATCCATGTAACTAATTAGATATACAAAGTCTATGTCAAACTGAGTTGGTAACCTTTAAAATATACAACATGCCTCCTCAATTTCTAATTGGGTTATTTATAGTAAATTTAGCATATATTTTCATATTATTTGGTACTTGAATAGATATTATGTTTATGGATTGGTGTTGTCATAGATAAATCTATATGTGGGAGCTCTCAGAGTTTTTTTATTTATCTTTTATGTTCACTTTCCTCTAGCTACTTTCCCTAATGACATATGGTGAACCAAACTCTTTAGGGATGTAGTATAGATTATACCCACATATATTTAATGTAATTAATATGATATTTTATATTTCATGAGATTATAATTGGTTCATTATTGTATTAATGGTCATCTAACCATCGTATACCCACTTCTTGCCAATCAATGTAGGGTAATGAGTTTCATCTATTTTCATCTTAATTAATTTAAAGTCACCACATAGAATCAACTATGTGAATTTGATTTATACATATTACAAATGTCTAATAGGTTCAAATAATCCATGGTCTACAAGGATAAGTGTGATATGACTATAGATATGCATAGTTCTCCCAATATATACCCATGTTAATCTCAGGATCATGTTAACTATGCTATCAAAATTAAATAATGAATTTGGTATTTCATACTCTACCAATTTAATATCTATCCTAGAGCCTATATCCTAAGGTTTTGTAGTATTTACATAACATATCATGCTATTTATCCACTATTATCCTTCATATACACACTCTAAAAAATTATGGATTAGGTTTTTGATATTCTATGAGATATTGTCATTACATAATGTGTGAATAACTTCATTAAATATATCAAAGTAATGACAATACCATATTTTCACATAATGTACACTATTTCTCCATACATATGCACATCTATGTCCATAACATCATTTATTAGTCTCTTATGGTTGGATTACTTTTTAAAATATGGGAACTTTCTCACATTAGTCATTTCTTGATGATTGGTTCAAGATTCTTATCTTTCGAAGTGTTTTATATCCCTTGATCATGTGACATATCCATAGGTAATAATCCTTATTATAAATTTTATTTCTATGTGAATTCCTATATGAATTCCTCTTCTTGATGTTGTGCATTAATCATATTCATCTTCCTTACTACTTTCTTCATTCACTATTTTTCCAAATCTAGATAATCTTCTATGACATGTTGATATAAAACCCTAAAATAGGAATAATAGGATTGTCATTGAGGATTTGAAGGATAATTCCCTTATACATGATTAATGTATCCACATGAGTATCACATAATTAGAAGATCTTGGAATTTTATTTCCCCTACTTCCTTGCACACTACCTTGGTATCCCCTATATATCTTCCTCTATATCCTCCTCTATTTGCTTAGAATCCCCAATAATTTGACTATTGTGACCCAAATATTCCTATGGCATATTGTGTGTTCCACCCTTGTTACTTTTTTATGCCATCATACCCACCATATTGATATTAAGGAATCAATAGTTCCCAAGGTTCATGTTCTGTCTGTGGAATCAAAGGTGTCATGTTATGGGATGGAGTTCTCCATGATTGAGATGGTCATGTCCAACTTACCATACCTAAAATTTGATGTTGAGGTACCTTTAAAACCCATGGTGCACCTAACTATATTATACTTGCCATGATAATTTTTGGATAGTAATTTGTGTGAATAAATATAACTATTTTCTATATAATGATTGCAAACACATTATATGTAATGCCCTATTTAGATCCTAGAGTGATTTGTAACATTTTCCCTCATGATTAGGTGACTTCCATAAGTTACAATACACAATTTTTGGATTAATGAAATACTATTATAAGAGGCAATAGTGAGATGTCACATGTCCTACCACTTTACATATTTCATAAAACTCTATTTTGATTATTGGATACTCATTCCTGTAATGCCCTTCTTTCCCACACTCTATGCACGATAATCATGACTTAGGATTGTCTCCACCCTCTTGATATTTATCCATCACTCATATTATTGTCTATAGAGTGTTTTTATATTTAAATTTGAGGTTAATAAATCACCATAATCTTTGATCTATTTTACCTTAATTGTATATACCCTTACATCTACATTATTATTAAATTGAGTCTATACGATGGCGAACCATATTATAATTTATAGCCCTTCCACAAACCAAGACTATTTATCTTTATATTATAGAAAAAATCATACCTTATTCATCACATCAGAAAATCTAAAATCATATTCAAGATGGTTTCTTTTTCTCCCTATCATATTTATTTTAAATAATGTATGGCCTAACTATAACACTTTATGGTCGTAAATTATGTGATAAGAATGTGTTTTACTTGTGGTTGATCTAATTGATTAATATTTAGATGGTATATGAATTCTAATGTTTTCCCACATAAATCTCAAATAATTTCACACTTATTTACTACATCATCAATAATTCCTTTGGCTCACCACTTCATGTGATAGGTGAGCTACTATACTAGTGTTTCTCACACGTATTACAATCAGTTGTTAAACAACTAGTATCTATATATTAGTGTGATAGAGATAATTACTTGATATTTTAATGTATACTATGCCCCTAACCATTTTGGTGATGATTTAATCTCAGATGAATCCTCATCCTCTTCTTCTAAAAATTTTATTTATGCAAGGAATTATCTTCCTTGTGCTACAATCATAGGATCTATCTCTATCAATGCTAATACTTATATATTATTATTTTATTGTTCATAAAAACTTCTTATGACTTCATGAAATGATGTCATATATTCCATGATACCCTTTTGGTGAGCTTATTTTATAAATGTTTCTTTCTAATCCTCATCTTATAAAGCTATATTGTATTTGATATGATTCTTAAAAACATTAAGATTGGGGGATGTGCACTCCCATGGTGAATGATGTACCTCCAACCACATATTTATTATAACTTGAACTTGTGCTATGTCTATGAATATATGACAATCTAGTATCTTCTCTATGAAATACCCTTTTATACATATACAAACTCTTAATTACATGATCTACTTCACTATTTTATTATTATTCTTCTTTTAGTTAGTTCTCATTAATTTCTCTTTCTCTCTCCATACTATGGCCAAAATCCTTATCCTTTCTCTCACACCTAGCTCTTCTCTTTTCTCTTTCTTAGTAGTGCTTTCTATGCTAATATAACTCTTATTAACAACTTCTTCAGTCTCACTTTGTTTATCCCACGATTTTTATTATCACACTTCTCTTTCTAACTCTAAATTCTTTTGTTTATTATCCTCTTGGTTCTCCATTCTAGACTAAAGTTCAATATCTCTTTGTTATAATATCACCATTCACCCTTATGTCATGCACATCCCTATGACACCTGAAGTGACTAATCTAAGATGAATAGAATAGGCTTTAAGGCGTTTTCTATAGCCAATATATTAATCAATAAAGGGAGTTGCTATAAAATGTACCTTTGATTCCCCAAATGAACATATATTTTATAAATTTAAAGGTTATATACCCTATACTATGAACTTGGTTATGTATATATCAATGGTAGTAGTCATATGGTGATTGATTGTATGAGTCCAATTAGTGTAAAGATTTTATAGCCACCCTATCTTATCTTTAGTCCATGCGATCACACCTATATCTATAAATCGATGGCAATCATATTCCAATTGATCCAACTAAGAAGTTAATATTTAGGTAGTTTTTACCAAAATATCTCATAAGTCTCACCATATATATGTTATCGTATATTTTCCTCTGTGCTACATCCTCTCATTTGTGCTTCCTCCTCTACAAATTTATGAATCTTTTTCTCTAACTAGATTTATACCTTTAACTAGGTAATGGAAGCATCTCCTTAGTATATGAGACCCATGCTCATTACACCATTTTTAGTAGTGGTTCATGGGATTCACCATAACATGTAAATTACAAGGATATCCATTTGATATATCTAAGCTTATAAGAATGTATAGGTAAATATATAATTATAAACTATATATTGAGTTTGTAGGTGATTAACATGAAATAATACACTTTCACAATAATCACATCAAATTATGTGATAGATAGAGTATTATTATCAGAAACATAATTAAACACATGCTTGCACACATAGTTCTATAAATATATATTTAATAATAGGAAATAACATTAACAATTACAACAAAGGTCTATTATAAACATATTACTCAAATGAAACCTTAGATAATAATGGTTAAGCAAAATGTGCTATGTTTACTCAAATGAAACCTCAGATAATAATGGTTAAGCAAAATGTGCTATGTAATCTTTAGATAACTTATTTCCCTTTTCCAAGCAACTAGTTAACCTTTCCCTTACTATAAGCCAACCCCTTTCCCTTACAATCTTGAGAATTTTATATGCACAAAAACTAAGTCATTTTAATCTCTACTTTATTCTTGATACACTAATATTTCAACCCATATGTTGTTACATCTCAACTTCACAAATCATGGTACAAGACCAAAATAGAGTAACCATGAAACAACTATAAATATCTATATAATAAAAAATAAACCATGGTCTTATTCTCATGAAAAATACATATGATCAAGTGGTTTGGTACTCACATTCACCCACTAACACAAACCTTCAATGTCTTTATCTCTGGTAGAGCCATCCATAGCCTTCATAAGAGGAATTTTCTCTCTCATATTTCTTTTATTCTTTACATAATTCCCATTTTAATTATTATTTGCCTTAAAAAACTCTATAAAATATGCATAGATGTTGACTTCATAGATCTAGAGTACATATAAAGCAAAAAATAATAGCTTGATGCATAGGAAACCTTTTCTTTTATTTTTTTACTTCTAAAATCAATATTTACAATAAATTTAATCTAAAAGGGGATATTAATTAAGAAATTATGCCTAAAGAAATTGAGAAATACAAAATGGAAGGCAAGAACAAAATTTTACCTACCATATAGGGTTATAAATTTCATAACTTTCTTAGCAATATAATTATATGGATAAGCAAACAAATCTCAGAGGAAATCATGTTGAAATAAAATCAATTCCTCCCCATTGTCAAGAAATCTATTGATTTCATCCTTGGTGTCTTTTCTAGTTTTGAATAATTTATAAACTTTCATGTTCATGTCCATAACTTGAGTAACTATATTTTTATAAATATTGATCTCATTCCTTTTAACTGACACCACCATATACTTCCACCCCTCAATGAAGGCCCTAGATATGTGGGGGTCATATCCATCAATTGTTTTGATTAAATTACTAAAATTACATACATAGAGGATCCCATATATTTATAAATCCTTAGCTAAGACATATTCAGATGATAGTTCCACATTGCACAAGTCCCCTCCCATGTTGGTGTTAATTAGACCCACCCAAGATTAAAACCAGAGCTAAGAAATGAGTCATGGATTCACTAAAGTGTCATTATGGTTAATAATTTATCTCTAACACTAAATTACATGATTACCATACCAACTAGGATTGTTCATAATTATCCATGTAGTAAGGAAAACCTCCTTCACATGGGTAAAGCTATAACTAAATTTATAATCATTAAAGATGATGATATTTAGTCCCCAAGGAAAATGAGGGTTGAGGATCCAAGTCAAAATATAGAAATTATTTAGGAAATATTTAAAATCACCTTCTAAAACCCATTTTAGAATATCCATATTGATACCCTACCCAATCCATTAAATCAAGCTAAAAACTAACTAAAAAAAGAATCATAATAATAGGATAAGGTGAAGGACTTAAATGAATTGATCTCTTCTAGAATTACTCATTAGATAGTTTTAAATAATGTCATCTAAAATTTCCTCTTTTGATAACCACTTATTAAATCTATTGGATAAAACCCTCAAATTAGAAAACTAATCAACTAATTAGTTACCCTCTCTATAAACATATTGAATGTAAACCTCATTAAAGGAGTTGATCATAGTAAAAGCTTCTTCCATCATGTTATTAATGGTATAACTCATAGAATATTTCTTTGAAAGGAATTGAATGATATTTAAGGAATCCCCATCAACAACTAATTGGCTCATACCAATTTCTTTATCTAATTTTAATCCCTAAAGTGCATCTATAAACTTGGCACAAAGTCTGGTTTAGAACCCCATACTCCCACTAAAAGCAACAAGGCCATATCCCTTTCAATTCTCTAGAATTCCCCCTAGCTAGCCTAAGATTTCCTTTTGAATCTCCATCAAAATTTAATTTTTCCCAACTTGGAGAGGGAATCTGCCACTTAATAGACTTTCTCAACTTGACTCTCAGGTATTTTAAGGGAGGTCCATAAGAGTCTAAATCCTTTTTTGGTAATAATAATATGATACCCCATAAAATAGTCATTTTTAATATTCTTAAAACACTTGAAATTATCTAAAATTAAGTTTTTGACCTTGAACACAAATCTTAAACTAGATATTTTACAATTTAACACTATATCATTAATTTCCTTCCAAATACCCCTAAAAGTATGAGGAAGAGACCAATACCTTAAAATTTTCAAAGCAATTTTTTTAAAGGGAACTTTCCAATAGTGAAAAACTTCAATCAAATAAGAGGGATGAAACCAAGCAACCTAAAAGTTATAATAATGACTCCCAAAACCTTAAAGGGAAAGAGTGTTCCAACACAAGATGGAAGATAAACTCCTCCTCCTCGTTACATTAAGGTCATTTATTATCAATAGGTAATCCTCTCTTCTTTAGGTTATCCATTGTGATTGTTTTATTTTGAAAAACTAATGAAATGAACATGTTCACTTTAGGAAATAAGTACTTAAACTGTAAAATATCCCATGGAAAACCATTAAAGTGTCATTATAATAGTAAACTATAGAAATATTTGACATTATAACTTACATACATAGATTTAACCCAAACCAATTCACCTTCCTTGTGAAGGTTTATAATATGACATACTCTAACTATAATATTTAAAATCATTCATAATGGCCACACTTTCTAGATTCAGATTGTCCATATCTAGATGAAACCAATCTTTATCTCCATCAAATACCTAAGTGAGTCAGTTACTTTTTAACCATAGTATCTCTATACTAGTTCATTAATTTATTTTTATGGCTTCAACTTTATTAAAGGGTGATATAGAATCCATGAATCATGCCAAAATCTAATATTTACTCCATTGCCAATAATCCATTTTCTCCCTTTACAAATAATCTCTCTACTTCTCACTAGATATTTCCTAAAGGAAGAGCCCCTAATAAATTGGTTTTCAACTATCATAATGCTAATATATCTTTCATCAAGATATTTGGCTTTTAAAATTATAATCCATTGATTTTATCCATTGATGGATCTCTAACCAAGTTTTATGACCAAAGCTTGATTCATTATTTTCATATTTCTAATACACAAACCCACTAGATGCCTTGGGAGGCACACCTTATCCCAAGATACTAGCTAAAATTTATTTGTATCCTCTGATCTAGACCAAATAAATATTTTTTGAATCTTTTAATTCTTATTAACTATGGGTTTAGGAGTTTTGAACATTGGCATAAGATAAATAGGAACACTCTCAAGAGGGATTTTGATGAATATGATCTTCCCTACTTGAAAAAATAATACTCCTTTCCAACCTACTAACTTATTCTGAAACCTACCAAGAAGAGAGTTTCAAAATTAAATAGGCATGGAACCATGGAAATGTGGCATCCCAAAATAGGAATAAAGAAGTTTTTTTACCTAGTAAGCTAAAATTATAGTGATATTCTACAACCTCATTAGAGGGGTGTTAAAGAAGAGGAAAGATCTCTTTTTTAAGTTAATAATTTTTTTATAACCTTATTCATAATCATTAACAAGCTAATTATGTTCTTTAGGTTATCTAACATAATCCTTTACCAACATAAACATGTCATCAACAAATTGTTGATGTGAAAAAGGATCCACTTTCGTGTTGGATTAAATCCCTTAATGCTTCCATGAATAAAAAGAACATAAAGATTATGATTCAATGTTTTTACCATGATGATGAAAAACAAAAGAGATAAAGGATCACCCTAGCTAATGCATCTCCTACCTTCATCAAAAAACTTACTGAATACAATTAATAATGAAAGATAATATTAATGTTGAGATACAAGTATTAATCAATTTTATAATATGAGAATAAAACTTAAAATAGAGAATTACCCTATCCAAGAATCCCCAATATAGTCTATCAAATGCCTTATTCATGTATAATTTAATTTCCATCTCTTATTGGTTACCTTTATCCATAGATTAAAAGGTCTCATGCACATTAACAATGCCAAATTAAATTTGTCTACCCATCACAAATCCTCCTTGTTACCTTGATATGATATTCTCCTTTAAAGGTTAGATTTTTAGATATATTTTTCATGAAAATTTTAAACACCATGTTATAGAGGTTGACTAGATGAATGTATTTTTAAAAAAAAAATCTCCAGACTTATTGAGTATCAATACCATGAAAGTGTTATTGAACATTTTTAAAATTTTCCCTAAAAATAATAATTCATCCACCATATCCACTAGATCCAATTTGATTATTTCCCAAATAAGTTGAAAAAAGGTAGAAGGTAATCCATCTAGTCTAAGATCCTTATATTTTCTCATCAAAAAAACCCTCATTTAACTTCATCCATGGATATCATTTGTAAGAGCTTTAAGTTATCTTCATGAGAAATCAAAGGGGGGATGTTGATTATAAACTTTTCCAAAATATTGTCATTCAAAAGAGGGGTTTCAACAAAAAATCTTTAAAATAATTAACAACCTTTCTTTTAATAATGAGAAGATTAAAGCTATTATTCATACCTTCCAAATTAATTTCTATAATTTTATTTTGGCTCATTTGATTTAGATTTTTCAAGTGAAATAATATGGTGTTGTGATCTCCTTATTTTATTTAGATAGACCTTGATTTGAATATTCCCTCTATTTATTTTCATTGAAATTTTATATGTAAACTCATCTTGTGCCAAGATAATATCCCATGTTCTAGAATTACCCTCAACTAAACATCTCAAAATATTACCCCAATTTTTATTAACTACATCCATCTATCCATCTATCTAAGGAATGTATATTTAATTGTACTATAATTTACTATTTAAATTATTCCATAGTGTTCTCTAGAATGTCTAACAAGTTTTACATCTCTATTTTATATGATACTATGAGATAAACTGTGCAATCTTACAACTTATTTGAAAATAAGATAGTAATGTTTATTGCATCACCAGTCTTCTTACATGTCATAAAATGTGTCATTTTATAAAATATATAAATTATCACAAATATTGAATCATCTTATTTATGTGTTATAGTCAAACCTAAAATAAAATCCATGCTTATTTCCTTCCATGGTTTATATGGAATAGGCAACAATAGATACAACCATCTATTTTGAATTCTCCATTTTAATAGTTGGTAAACTCTATGCTCTTGAACAACATTAATTTTATACCAATTTTTTTTTTGTTATATCATAACCAAAATGACTTCTTAAGCCTCTATTCTTCCATTCCTTAAAAAAATTATCCCACATTGAACCTCACAGTATGCATAGTTACCTTCATTTAAATAGAAACCCTTCCTAAATAAAATAATAAAACCATGGTGTTCTATCTTTACTCACTTTTTCTCTACATGAATTCCATGCTTCATGACAAATTTCATCTTATTCATAATGTTATTTCATAATATCAATTCCTACGACTTCAACTCTTAGCTCATTTAATAAAATAATTATTCCACTCAATACACTAACAACTCTGTTAGACTTTCCACTTATATGATTTGACAAAAATGAATAACTCTATAGAAATTCAACCCACTTCATATGTCTCTAATTCAATTTATGCTAATAATTAGTGAATTATAATGCCTAATGATATGTGTATAGTAAAAATTTATTTGGAAACATATAATATTTTCATTTCATCAATGTTTTTGAAAATTCATAGAACTCTTAATCATATACATCATATTTATGTTTAACATCATTCAAATTTTTATAAAATGTGAATTATATGACTATAAGTTATATGTAATAAGACTTCCTTATTGAATCAATACTAGTCTTATTATTGTGTCACTTACATAAAAAATTAGCTAAAATACTTTAATGAAATCTATAAATACCAAACTTGATTACTATGTTATATTCTTCTTTAACTGATAGACACTATTTTATGAGTCTATTATCTAGACAAACTACTTTTTATATTTATGCATTGCATCAATGATCAATGTACATAGCCACTAAAATTGATGATGAACTTACTATTTAAATTTTATATTCCATGAAAAATATGTACCTCAAATTTACTTTAAAATGATGTCCAATCCAATATAGCTTTCACCTTTTTTGGAACCATCTTCAAACCTTACTAGGAAATCATAAATCCCAAGTGTACCATTGTTTTATACATTAAGCTACATTTATTCAAAATCAGAAGTAACTTTCCATCTCTCAACCTTTATAACACTTTACACTGATGTTGTAAATTTTATTTATTTCTTAGGCTTAAAATCAATATGTCATCAAGATAAAAAATGGTGAACTTACACAATTTGTTTTTAATAACATAATTCATTAATCTCATAAATGTACTTGGTTAATAATTCAAAATAAATGGCATAATTAACCACTCATATAACCCTTTTCATGTTTTGAATGAGGTATTCCATTTATCACCCTCTCTCATGCAAATTTGGTGATATCCACTTTTAAAATATTATTTTTGAAGTATCTCTCACTACTCAACCAATGCATCAAATCATATAGATGCATCCATGGAAATCTATAATTTATATAAGTATTGTTAATTGATCTATACTTAATGCACATTATTCATTAACCATTATTATTATTAATTAGTATTTTTGGTACTACACATGGGCTAAAACGTTTTTTGATTAATCCATTCTTAAAAAACTCTTAAACTTGTATCTACCCCTTTGTATTCTCTGTTAGAGTCAATCTATGTGAGGCTTTATTTGGAAAACTTGAACCAAGTATCAAATCCATGAAATGACTTATGATTCTCATCAATGGTAATCCATCTATAAAATGATTATAAATAATATCCTCAAACTCATTTAGTATCTTCTTTACCTCATGCATCAGTGTTTCTAACTATGTGTCATCTTGAATTGGTTTTGAAATTAATGCATGACATTTAATCTATTTCACTTCTTTTTAAAATATTTTCCTAAAATTATAAAAACTTATTTATTTTGTTTCATTCCACACACTTATCCTTCAAATTATTCATCATATGTTTTAATATATATTTCCATAATTTATATTTATTAGCATGACCATCATGTTGTGTCATTTATTCAAAAAAAAGGCCTTCCAAGAATAATGTGACAATCATCCATACGAATAATGTCACATAAAAATTCATACTTATAAGTAATAATGTAAAAAATTACTAGGCATTATTCATTCACCAAAATTGATGTCTTCTCAATAACAAATAATCCTTATATGATTTGTTTATATACCATCTCTTATGAAACAACAATAACAATAATTAAACTATCAAAAAATAATTTTCAACACTTACCTTTAGTTTTGAAAAAAATTCAAAACAAATTATTTATCTATGCAAGACTATTTTCCTCTTTTATAGGTTTTAAAAGTATCCTCTTCTTTATGAGGGCTTCTCCAATATTTGGTTTATCTATGTTATGAATATATGCAACAATTTTCATCTTATTGTCTGATATGATAACTTTAATTAATTATTTTATTTTACTTTGTATGCATATGAGAATACTCAATTCCTCTATGCAAAATATCACCACATCTAAAATAGGTTTCATTAAATCCACAAACTCTACCTCATCCATATGTATAATATCCTCTACCTCTAAAATTACCTCTAACTCTCTAGGTATTACCACCATTATAATGTGAATTACTTACCTCACCCTATTATGTTTGTGTAGAATAACCACTATCAAAAAATAATTTTCAACACTTACCTTTAGTTTTGAAAATTGTTCTAAACAAATTATTTTTGTATACAAGACTATTTTCCTCTTTTATAGGTTTCAAAAATATCGTCTTCTTTATGAGGGCTTCTTCAGCCTCTGGTTTATCTATGTTATGAGTATATACAACACTATATTCATCTTATAGTGTGATATGATAACTGTAATTAATTATTTTGTTTTAATTTGTATTCATATGAGGACACTCAATTTCTCTACGAAAAATATCACCACATCTAAAATCTATTTTATTGTATCTAAAACCTCTACCACATCTATGGGTATAATATCCTCTACCTTTAAAATTACCTCTAACTCTCTAGGTATTACCACCATTATATTGTGAATTATTTGTCTCACCCTATTACATTTTTTTAGAATAATAACCATTAAAAAATAATTTTAAAAACTTACCATTATTTTTTAAAATTATTCCAAACAAATGATTTCTCTATGCAAGACTATTTTTCTCTTTTATAGGTTTTTAAAATATCCTCTTCTTTATGAGGGCTTCTCCAGTCTCTGGTTCATCTATGTTATGAATTCAAAACTTTATTTATATTATAATGTGATATGATCACTTTAATTAATTATTTTATATTAATTTGTATGCATATGAGGATACTCAATTTCTCTATGGAAAATATCACTAGATCTATAACATGTTTCATTGAATCCACAACATCTACCTCATCCATAGGTATAATATCCTCTACCTCTAAAATTATCTCTAATTATCTAGGTATTACCACCATTATAATGTGAATTACTTTCCTCACCCTATTACGTTTGTGTAGAATAATCTCTATTAGTTGCAACTATATGAATTAATATTCCTCTTGGTATTGATGTTACACATTATGTTTTTTGTAAAAAAAATTATTCTGACTTTAGTGCACACTAATGGGATTATTCAATAGATAATATTCTAGTACTATAGAATTCATTTTGAATTTTCATGCACAATTTATTCCCTATCTTGAGAAGTTATCAATGTCATTTTATACCTAACCCACTCTAGTTTAAATTACATAATACTCCTAAGTGTATTATTTGATAGTCATGTCCCTTTGTCAAAGGTTTTGGAGCTTCTTAAAAAATATCATATTGTAATCCATGGGATTTATTTAGATTTTAGATTGGCAATAAATCTATTCCATGTCTTAATATTTTCTTTACCTTTGTGAACTCTTTCAGATTATACATGTTCCCATACTATAATGCATGAAATTTAAAATTCTCACCAAAAAACATAACTCACTTAGGATATTCCTTAATTTCATACTCAAATTATTTCTCTTAGTCATCCATTTAATGAGCTCTTCAGGACTCAAAATTTTGGAATAACTTATAGGGTTCGAATTTGGTTTGTTTTTCATTCTCACAATAAATCAAAATAATACATCCTTAGGTTCATCAACCTCTTATTTTACATCTTAATGTTCATGTTTTTATTCTTTAACTTCACAATCATTTTCATTGTCTAATTATTTAATATTGTAATAATGTATAGTTTCCATAACTTTCATTCTAACTTGAATCTCTCTTATCAATTCCACTAGATATTATACTCTAGGTGCTCTAAAAACTATGGACGGTATTCCACCTAATCCTCGTTGATGTTTAATTTAATTTGAAATCAAATATCTAGATACCAAATCATAATGCAATACCAAACTCTTACTTATACATTACACCTTCTCCCTAATGATGTTGTTGGAAGATGTGTGCATATACTTTATACCAAAACTTGTAAATGTGAAATCAAAGTATTAATATCAATGAATATAACCTTGATCCAATAGAAAACGATGAAATATCAATTAAAAAATTCCTTAGGCCATGAAACCCTTAGAATAATTAGCTGAATTTATAATGAAATAAAACAAAAACTCATATCTTTATTTGGTTTCATCCCAAAATTATATACAACTACACAATAACACAATGATATCATGATCTCATAACTATATGTGCTAAAACATCATATTTGGAAATATCTACTTCGATAACTCATAGTATTTTAAAAATAAAATCTCATGTCTAATCTCCCAACTTGAATTATCTCCCAGCATAGGTTTAATGTCATGCTTATATAGATGCAAAACCCACATAATTAGATTAAGTTATTTTACCCCACTATCATCATTAACACCTTAATGGATCTCAAACATTAAAATTCTTCACATTTCCAAGGACTAAGAACACATCAAATCTCAACACATTCAAAAATAGTTCATGGCTATTATTTAATGAATCCTTTATCCACTTCCATGATTTTTAGAACCATTTACAAACAATGAATAATAACTCCTTACATAACACATCACAATTGCATGATATTCTTAGGACTTTGAGGTCACTAATATTCATGAAAAACTTTACACTATGATCCATACATCATTCCAAAAGAGATGCTAAGTTTTATTCTAGGATTTTTAAATGATCCATATCTCAATAGACAGGCTATGAAATGAAGTTCCTAGTGCCTCAAGAAGCCTTTTCTACTCATATTTCACTTCAGTGAAGAGTCAAATCCTTTAGGTATCATGATGATCAAATATATTGAAACTTGATATAAAAATACATAAAATATTTGCATAGCTATATGCCAAGATAATATTATCACAACATTAGCTAGAAAATATTCATATATTTACCTAAATATATGAACAATTACACATATATAACAAATAATGTGTATAATATTATAAACACAAGTGTGTTTCATAGGTAATACAAAACTTCACAAAATACAAGCATATAAAAGGTAATTTCAAAATAAAACTAATAAGGTTTATGAAAAATATAATACATGTAAAAACTTATTACAAAAAATATATGTAGAAATAAAATTTGATAAACACAACACTTATATAATTTCCTAAATTATTGTACTTTTATTTGGTGTAAGCTTTATCATTATCTCAAATTCTCTAGCATCAAAGTCATTCAACTATTGAAAGCCCTATCACGGTTTAAACATTTAAAATTTTATTTCCAAGTCTTCCATACACTTTTGAAGGTTAAAACTAAGCATAAAAACCTAAATCCAACTATCCCTAGTGATTTTACCCTAATTTCAATTTTTTTTCAAAAATACAAAATCACCCAATAGGGATAATAATGGGATTTAATCTTGTCCTCATCTATTTTTTTAATGTATTTATATAGACTCATATCTATCTTATGGTCACACATATATATAGTCCTTATTTTCCTATTTATATTCTCTATTAGTGAGCACAATAAATAATAAAATAATAGAAACTAAGTCTATCATTCATTTCTGTAGTTATCATTCTTTCAATAATTTTTACCTTGTCAAATTCAATTATTTACTTTGATTCTTCTTGCTAAAAGGTCATTTAAAATTCTCTAGTTTATTAAATTCAATTTATCATAATTATGATTAATTTACCTATTAGTAAAAATTTAGGGTAAATCATATTAGTGAACCCATTTATTCATTAAGCATTGAAAACCATAAGTTTCCCTTAAGGTTCCAACATTATAGGGTTTCAAAAAAAAATCCAAAGGTTTAGACAAAATCCTAAATATTTGACACACAATTTTATTTCAACATTGAATCGAAATAAGGCACTAAAATGACTTATATAACTTGATTTCAACCTCTAATATAATTTATGACACTGAAAGTACTTTCTTTGGACTTTAAATATGATATTTGATATTGGAAATATCTTATTTTGACATTATATTTCATAATAATTTGTGAATCTCCATACCTAAAAAATTCATTTAGTTTTCAATAATTATGTTTCTACTTATTATTTAAAATATTTTTTTCATGGATAATATAGATATTTTTTATGACTATGATAAGATAACTATCCAAAATTTTACACTAGATTTATTAATGTGAATTTTTTTAAATTCAAGTATAACATGGAAATAGGAACATTCAAATATTTCAAATTACATACTTATACTATTGAGCATGGTCATTGATGTTGGGTTGTCGTTGATGTCAAAGAGAGGATGAGATACTAGTGCATTAATGACAAATAATTTTTATTTGATTTTTTGATTATATTGTCATGTTTTAGAGACCCTATGGGGTTTTATGAGTGCTTAGAGTGATTATGGAAGTGAAAGGAATTCATCTGATCAATAATATGAGTGTCTAGGTTCAAGTAGACATCTTGGCATACAAGGCTCAATAAGTAGTTTGATGATGTCATATTTCACACATGTGAAAGTTTCAAGATCTATTTGATATATGGATATATTCCCCTATGAGAGGTGATCTTTTGGTTCAAATTTTAGGTCATAGGGTTGAGTATATCAAAATTTATTAAGGTGAAAAATTGGCATTTTGAGTAGATTGTAGTGGTTCCCATACTTAGCCAAATTTGCATTATCAAAGATATATTGTGAGAAGTTAATCAAGAAATGAAGATCTATGGTGAATGTTAGATTAATATTCAATGGTAATCATATGATCATGTATATAGATATCAATAGTGTACATGAAGTCAATATGTCAAAGGTTCCTAAGAATAAATGCATTGATGACATGTGCCACAATCATAGAGTTTGAGTAGTAGAGCTATGATTGAGTATCTTATCTGATCAGATAAAGATCTAATAATGAGTGTGAAACTTTCCAAATAGTGATCATTGATGGTTATTAAGTCAATATGTCAAAGGATGCTTAGAAGGCACATGGTGATGTTAAGTGGTAGAAGTTCATTGGAGACTGATTATAGGGTATGAAGAAGGAACACAATATTGTAAAGTGGTGTAAGAGTTGGAATTGATAGAAATTTACTCAAAGAGCATTTGGGACAACCAAGTGTCATAAAAGTGGGAATTGACAACAAAGTATTCAAAAGACATGTGAGTGTGCCAAGTGCCTTGATCTCAAAACCACAAACCAACGATCAAAGTTAAAGAGTTAAATATTGAATAATTCAAAGGATTTATATGGAGTGTATTTTTTTAAGTTTCTAGGGGACATGAGATGAAGATACATGTCTTCTATATTTGCATTTACCAGTGATTATTGGTATGTTAAATTAATAAAGAAAAACTAATTCTAAGTATTTTGATTATATCTTTTGATATAGGATGAATTTGAAGGTAATGAAAAAGGAAAGGTGTAAAGGAATTCAATATGGATTCATAAAATTTTATTATAAGATTTGCATTTTTATAGAATTACAAATATTGAGCTCCAAAGTTGACTGTGTTTGACCATGTTCTTCAAGTGACCCGAGAAGGATAATTGAGTTATTATTAATAGTATTTTAATGTTTAAAGATGAAATAGAAATTTTAAAGTGTTATAAACTCCATGATTATTATCTATGTGGATTATGGAGGTTTTACCAATCCATATTTAGTGTGATCAATTGCTTAGAATTTGACTATGTTTGTTGAATACACTGATAGATTAAGTGACCATGTTGTAGGACTGAGTTGAAGGTGTCCTTAGTAGAATTAAAGAAAATGAGAATGGAGATATTATATAATTCTATCAAGATTATAAGAAATTATTGGATGTCATGATATACCCATGATTAGATATGGAGAGTGAAAATAGTATAACTGTATTTTGAATGTGTGCGACCAACTTGAGTGGTAATTTTGAGAGAGTTGTTTTAAGTGATTAGAGATTATTTTGAAGTGTCTAAATCATATATATATATATATGTGTGTGTGTGTGTGTGTGTGTGTGTGTGTGTGTGTGTGTGTGTGTGTGTGTGTGTGTGTGTGTGTGTTTAATATATCCCAAATGTTTTACCCATGTGATATAATCATATGTATATGTGAAATACTTTAGTGCTTTCTTAAGAAGTTTGAGACTATGTTTTATGTGTATGAAAATTTGAAGAGTAAGGAGACCTAATTGGTGGGTTTAAGTGTTAAGTTGGTATTTTAGGTGGAATGGAAAAATGAGCAGTGAGAAAGGTATATTAAAGACATATTTGATGTGTTTTAATCATTGGTAAAGGATTAAGGTTGTCCAAGTAGTCTCACATGTAATGTGTAAATATGAAGGCCTAATTATTTTAGGTCTCACCAAGACCTAATATGACCTATGAAGAGTGTGGTTATAACATATAATGTGTGTATATAAATATGTTGATTATGGTTCAAATATGTAAATCATCTTATCTTACCAAGATGGGTTTAAAAAAAGAGAGTGGTATAAGTACAAGGTTTAATTGGACTAATTGTGCTAGTTATGAATGTGTGGATTCAAGCAAAGGAGAGAACCATTAAAAGAGAAGGTAAAAGTCATTGAGTACTAAAAAAGAGTGAATAACACTAGTAATTATTTTTTATCAATTTGATATAGGTGGATACATAGGTTATTAGACCTAATGAGCTTAGAAGAGGAAATTTGAGCAAGTTAGTCGTAGAGGTAGCTTGAGAGAGATTGGAGGTGAAGAGTGTAGACAAAGGTTATCATCATCAATTAAAGAGAAGAAATAAGTGTTAAACATAATTTATTTAGGTAAATTAGTGGGTTCTTGGTTACCTATGGGATTGGTTCCTCCTTGAAAGATAAATCTTAGCAAAGGTCTGATGTTGTGGGTGCTTAGCTAAATAGGGGCAGTAGCTCCTTGTGGGATTGGTGTCTCACTAAACTAAGGGATGGGTGTTCCTTGATCAGTTGGTGCTAGTGTAAATTTTGGATCTTATTTTATAGGACTATATTCCATATTACAAGGTTTAGTGGATTTTAGCCCCCAAGAGGTTTTCCCACATATATATTGTGTTCATGTGTTGTATGCTCCTAAATATGCATTATATGTATGTGCTTTCATGTTTATGTTGATTGATCAAGTTGATGTATGTTAAATGTTTAAGAGTTGGGAATTGAATTGGATTATCTTACATCATTGATTCACCCCATCTTAGTGATTTTACCTTTGATAATTGGTTTTAGAGTAGGACCTTCTATGAAATTTTAACCACTTGAAGGTGATATAAAAATATGGCTAAGTAGTTGAGGAAAGAAAATCTTGAGTTGAGATCAATGGTCAAAAGTCTTGAATATTAAATTATTCATATTGAGACTAGGAAGATTAATTCTAATTCCAATTATTATGAGCATGCGAAGATGTTTGAGAAGCCTAATGAATAGGTCACGAAACATAGAGAAATGATAAATCATCTTCATACCAAGTTTGAGAGATTAAGTGAAATAGTCAAAGAAGACAAGATGACCATGCAGGATCTTGATGATAAATTAAGGTTTATAAAGACAAATATAACTTTGAAAGAGGATGAATGTAGACATCTCAAGACTTAATTAAAAGGGAAAAATACCAAGTTGATTTCAAAGCAAGGTGAGCATGATGATTTGATGTTCAATATTGATTTCATATAGATTATTGAAGATCAAACATGTATATTAAGGGATGACATTCCAAAATAAGATAAGATGAATAAAGATACTATACAAATTCTCAAAATTCAATTAAAGGTTGTAAGTTCAAGTATGAGATTTAAGTAATATGAGAGCATTTAATTGAAAACCAATCTAGATTCATTGAAGGATGATCATGAGCAATTTGTTATCAAGGTAAACAAGATTGAGAAGACCCATATGGAAACCAAATTATATAAGGTATGAAAGTTCATTTCATGGTCACTAATTTGCATGTAATATTTTTGGTCATAAGGAAAGAAATTATAGGAGGAAGAGCAGCTAGTCAACTAGAGGTATGGATAATATAGTCTGCTATAATTGTCATTGCATGGAATATATTGCTAGATTCTACCTCAAAATGAATAGGAAAAGAATAACCCAGGTATGGAGACCTAATTCAATAAATTTTGATCATAATAAACCTAATATATGATGTTATTTGTTTTAGTTAGTATCAAGTTGGTCATATTTCAAGATATTATAAAAATAAGTCATCAAGTCATAATAAGGTGAATGGACATCATAGTGTGCTCAAGAAAGTTCAATCATTGGTATGGAAACCTAGGGAAGTGGAAACCAAGAAAACTAATTTATTTTAGTTGAAAGATCAAGGTGGACTACCTACTAAATCAAAAGAGGAATTAGATATGAAAAAAAATTAGGAATTCCAAGAGAATGTGTTATCTATCTAGATAGTAAAGGAGAATCAAAAGTCAATTCAATTTGAGCTCAAAAAATACCAAGGTGATAGTTGAGGATTGTTATGAGGTATGTGTGGAATCAAGATAACATCTTGATATTGTTGAGCAAGTTTCATTAAAATAACCTCAGTTGTGAATGCCCATTGATGATGTTATTTCTTTAGTTGAAAAGGTATGTCATGAATCTTTGTTGTCTCCATATGTTATCAATCAAATCTTAAGAGAAAAGGAAAATATTATAGTAGATGAGTATATTTCTTATCTTAAGCCTAAGAAGAAGAACTATTTGTATCAAATGACCAAGGAGAGAAGAAATATGAGGAGTTGTGGGCAACTCCTAGTTTCACATTGTTCTAGGACGTTTTGGGTTAGAGTGTCTCTATCTAAGATTCAAGGAGACACTTGATAAGAAAGAGGAAGCATGGTGGATTACAATTAATATTTGGTTGATGTTTCAGGATAATAATATCATTTGAAGATGTGTTTGGCTAAGGTGGAGCTAACTTAGTTATCTTGAGTGGCTTGAAGAAGATGTGCATGATATGAGGGGGAGCATATGTAAAGATACTTCAGTCATGATAGAAGTGTGAAGATGTATATTATAGTTGTGAATTAAAGAATATTGTTAGTATGAATTGGTAAAACCAATCCATGTATTTTGACAAGGTATTGAATCTTCATGCATGAACAAAGACAACTTATGAGTTTTATAGGTAGACAGGTCAAAGGATCAAAAAATCATAAGTTTAGATTGGTGTATGTCAAAGAATAGATGACATGAGATGGATCTTGATTTTAAGGGGAGATTTCTAAGTTATATGATTAGTTGTATAGGTCCAAGTATTGGAGTGTCCAAGTTCAAATTATTTCATGTCAAAGGGGGAGAAATTGATTCATATGCTTGAAATTATGTAAATATCTTGAACATTTTAAATAGTATTTGAATGCATACATGACTTTAAGGAATGATTGTTGGCATGTTGAGGAAGAGACCATTTATCATTAATGTTAAAGAGGGAGAAGTATTAGAATGAATGATTTAAAATGAGTAAGAAGTCATTTTGAGGGTATTTTGATAAAAATAACAAAGGGGGAGATTATTGAGCATGATCATTCATGTTAGGTTGTCATTGATGTCATATAAAGCATGAGATACAAGTGAATTAATGAAAAATAAGTTTTTTTTTATGGATTTATGATATGGTCATGTCTTAGAGACACTATGGGTTATTATGAGTGCTTAGAGTGCTTATGGAAGTGAATTTTTTTTATCAAAGTAGTCATTTGAATGTCTAGGTTCAAGTAGACATCTTGGTAGATAGGGTTGAGTAAGCAGTTTTATGACATCATATTTCACATATGTGAAGTTTTTAGGATAAATTTCATACATGGATAGATTCCCTTATGAGATTTAATCTTATGGTTTAAATTTTAGGCCATGAGGTTAAGCATAAAAAAAGTTATTAAGGTGTAAATTTGGCCTTCCAAACACATTGCAAAGGTTCTCATACTTAGCCAAATTTGCATTATCAAAGATATATGGTGAGAATTTAATTAGATTATGAAGATCTATGAAGAACATATAATCTGATAGACAAAGATCCAATGGTGAGCATATGATCATGTAGTCAATAGCACACATGAAGTCAATATGCCAAAAGTTATTAAGAATGAATGCATTGATGACATGTGTCATAATCACAAATTTTGATCAATAAATATATGATGAGAATTTTATTTGATCATTATAAGGATCTAACAGTGAGTATGAACCTTGTTAGATAGTGATTAATGGTGCGTATTAAGTCAATATGTTAAAGGATATTCAAAAGGCATGTAATAATGTGAACTGTTAGAAGTTCATTAGAGACTAACTATAGGGTATGAATAAGGCATGTAGGAACTCCAAATGGCACAAGAGTGGGGACTAAAAAAAATGTACACAAAGATCATGTGGGACTACCAAGTGGCACAAAAATGAGAATTGACAATAATGTGCACAGAAGGCACTTGAGTGTGTCAAGTGTCTTGATCTCAGAAGCAAAGATCAAGGATCAATGGTCAGTGTTAAATATTTAAAGCTATGAGACTTATAAGGAGATATATGGATTGTATTTTTTCATGTTTATAGAGTAAATTAGATGAATACATGTGTTTTATATATTTGCATTTACCAGTGACAATTGGTATTTGAAATTAACAAAGGAAAAACTAGTGTTGAGTATTTTGCTTATATCTTTTGATCTACGATGAAATTGAAGGTGATATAAAAGTAAAAGTTGTAAATTACTTCAATTTTCATCTAAAAAATTTTATTAGATGATTTTAATGTTCATAAAATTGTAAATATTCAGCTCCAAATTTGGTTGTGTTTGACCATGTTCTACAAGTGACCTAAAAAGGATAATAGAGTTGTTCTTAATAGTATTTTAATGTTTCAAGATGAACTATTTGAGATTTTTATATAATACATGAATAAAATATATGTGGATTATGTGGGTTTGAAAAATACATCTTCAATTTGATCAATTGATTATAATTTGATTGCGTTTGTTGAATACACTAACAGATTGAGTGACCATATTGCAGGAGTGAGTTAAAGGTGTTTTGAGTAAAATTGAAGAAGAAAATGAGTATGGAGATATTATATAAGTATATAAATATTATGATAATTTAATGTATGTCGTGATATATCCATGATTATATATGGAGAGTCAAAATAGTATAACTATATTTTGAATGTGTGTGACCAACTTGAGTAATCATTCTGAGAGAGTTGTTTCTAATGCTTAGAGTTTATGTTAAATTATATAAATCACATAGAGGTGTTGAATAGGTCATAAGGGTTTCAACCATGTGATATAATAATATGGATATGTGAAATACTTGAGTGTTTTATTTATAATTTTGAGACTGTGTTTTCTATGTATGAATACTTGAAGATCTAGGAGACCTAATTGGTAGGTTTAAGTGTTGAATTGGTATTATAGGTGGAATGGACCCATGAAGGAGTGACTAAGGGTATATTTATGATAGTTTTTATGATTTAAAACTATTTTATAGGATGAATTTGGTACAAGTAGTCTCACTTGTAATGTTTGGATATGAAGGCCTAACCGTGTTTTGTCTCACCAAGACCTAATAGTGGTTTGGGGCTAATGAGGTAATGACCAACCTATGAAGAGCATGGTTCTCACATATAACACGTGTATGTACCTATGTTATGTGTGGTTTAACTATGTAAATAGTCTTGGATAACCAATATGGGTTAAAATAATAGAGTGGTATAAGTACAAAGTCTAATTGGAATAATCGTGCTAGTTGTGAATGTGTGGATTCAAGTGAAGGAGAGAGCCTTTGAAAGAGAAGGTAATGTCATTAAGGACTAACATAGAATGAAGAGGATTATTTATGCTTATATAATCATGTTTATGCAAGTGGATACACATGTCAGTATACCTAATGATCCTAGAAGAAGTAGTTTGAGCAAGTTAGCCTTAGAGGCAACTTGAGAGATATTGGAGGTGAAGAGTACAAAAAAAGGTGATCATCATAAATTAAAGAGCACAAATAGATATTAAAGGTGATATATTCAAGTAGATAATTGGTTTATGTTTTAAATAAGGGGTTGGTTCTTCCTTTTGAGATAAAGCTTGCTAAATTTCTAGTTTTTGTGGGTGCTCAGCTAGACAAATAGCTCCTTGTGGGATTGGTGTCTCACTAAACTAAGGGATAGGTGTGCCTTCATCAGTTGGTTCTAGTATAAATGTTGGATCTTATTTTATAGGATTGTATTACATATTTTATGATTCAATGGGTTTTATCCCCCAAGAGGTTTTCTCACATATTTTTTACGTTCATGCTATGTATGCTTTGGATGTACATGTTCTTATGTTTATGTTGCTTGATCAAGTTGATGTATGCTAAGTGTTTAAGAGTTGGGAATTGATTTAGATTATCTTGAATCATTGAATCACCCCCACTCTTGTTTATAATACCTCTAATAATTAATTTACACCTATATTAGGGAGTTATTATTTATGTAAAGGAGTTAGTAAAAACCAAGCAAAACACAATCTTTGCTTCTTGAGCCAATCTCTACTAGCTCTCTTAAGGGACTAATTTCAATGTTCAAAAAAATATGTAAGTTTATAAGTTAAAAAAAATGGATATTTAAATACTTATTATCATCTTATAACAACTATAAAAATTGTATATTCCAAATCTAAAGTGAAATTTCTCTATTTTCAAGTTCTTACTTGTTTTAGGCCTCTTCTTATAACCCTCTTGAAGTAGTTTTGTAGAGTTATTTTTTACCACATAAAGATTAAAAGGAAAAAAATAATTTTTAGATAAAAATTAATGTTTGAAATCATGATACCAATTTTTTAATTCCAAATTTCTATAAAATTATAAAATCTAAAGCCTTCTCTTAACCAATTAGGTCTCATATTAGGTTTCTTAGGCCCAACACAATGTTTTAGATATAAAAATTCCACACATTCCAAAATTATAATATAGTGTTTTATTAACCTTTATTATGTAAAAAACATAATATTTACCAAATTTTATGTGATTTTTCACTTCCCCTATACCCAAACCATGAAATGTTCTCAACTCTTCATTAGGTCTTCCTCATAGGTTGAGTAAGAACAAATTTCAATTTTAAGGAATAAAATGTGGTTTTAAGTGTTGATTTAAGTTTAAAAATGGTTTTTCAAGGTTTTTAAACACTCAATAATATTAAAACATTATTTTTCTTGATAAAATTTTCAAAAAAACACAAACTTACCTATAGAAGCACCTACAAAAGCAGGATATATACTTGTAATAGCAGAGTTATTGAAATGGACTGTGTCTGAGTATTTATTGAATTTTATATCCTAAAAATAGGTTTAGTTAAAGGTTTATCATCTATATAAAAATTTATTTACATAAATAAATGCTTAAACATGATAAATATATTCCATACCCTATTGAGAATGCAACAGTTCACTTGACTGTTTGTGTAAGTTGATTGAACCTTGTTTACATATCAAATGTAAATATTTATAAATATGTCCACATGATAATTTAAATTAAAAAAATAATTTATATAATTTTCAATACAAAATAATTATTACCAAGACTCTATTATTTCATTAGTAACCAAATATATTTGACAGTGAAAACTTAGATTCACTTACACAGAATTCATGTATTTGTATTGTTCCTAGGTATGTGTTTTATTCATTATCATTCCCAGAGACATAAAAAAACTTATTATTAATTTAAATGTGAATGAATTTTAACCTTTTAAAATGAATTATATAATCCTATAAAGCCTCTAACTTTTCAATAATCTCCAATGTAGGTCTTGCATCAATTTGAGAAGTATTTGCATAACTAAATAATGAACAAAAAGAAACAAGAGGTCATCATAGATAAACACGACATTAATAAACACTTAATAAACTTAAAATAAATATAAAAATCCTAAAAATAACTATAATTTAGTGAAAATTCCTATAGACCAAAGATTCTTATTCAAAATTTTAAATTTGAATTTTGGCAAGAAAGTGCCCAATTTAAATTCTATCTTATGTTACCTATCCTAAACATTGGGAAATTATTCTCAAGTGTTTTATATGAAATATAATAAAATTTAAAAACATAATAAATCTAATATACCCTTGGAAAAAATTAATCAAATAAATAATGAACAATAAAATCCAAAATTTCAAAGTTGGAGTGATGTTCCTCCATCATACTCTTCAGGGGCAGAAAATGGACTGATGAATTATTTTTCATGAGGTAAAAAAATATATTTACATGGTTATTGATCTCTTATTATATAATCCAAGAGGTATATGCATGAGGATGATGATTCCACTTGATTAGATACTAGAAATATTCCTTGTTTCTTGTCTTCTTGAAAATATACTTATCCAAGGTCATCTCTTACTCCTCCTTGGCTGATCGAAATTGACTTGACCACTCTTGAAATACTATACCTACTCTTCCTAGTGTTTTCTCATTATCATCACCTTCCTTGAATCTATATAGATATGCAACATTGAAAATGGGAGATATGCCCACTCCACTAAGAAACTCTATCTCATAGGCATTGTTTGAAAACTTCTTAAGAACTTTAGAATGACCTATTTTATTCATCTTAAGTTTGGTATAATCACATTTAAAAAACCTATTATTTATCAAGTGAGCCAAAAAAAAAGTCACTGATGTCAAAACTAACCTCTCTTCTCTTCAAATCTTCTTATTTCTTGTACTTATCCATACTTGTTTCTATTCTCCTTTTCACTTGTTCATGTACCTCTTGCATAGCTACAACAAAATCCTTTTATTTATAAATCATCTTCTCCATTTTTCTCAAATATCTCAGCTTAAATACTCCTCTTGTATGCATATAATAAATTACCTAAAATGGAGTCATACCAATGCTCCTATTAGAAGAGTAATTATATGCAAAATCTACCTTTGGTAGTACCAAATCCCATTTTTAGGTATTTTATCTTAATAAAAACCTTATAAATAAGCCTAATATACTATTAATAACCTTATTTTTTCCATTAGTTTAAGGTTGGTATGCATAACTAAAATTCAAAATTGTTCCAAGCTTCTTCCACAAGTTCCTGTAAAAGTGACCAATAAATTTGGTGTCTCTATCAGATATGATACTAAGTGGTATACCATTTAGTCTTAAAACATCCTTAAATAAAAAAATTATTATGTGTTTAGAATAATTATTAGTCTTTAAATGTATAAAGTGTGACATTTTGGAAAACATGTTCACTACTACAAAGATATAATCATAACCTCTTTGAGTTCTAGGAAGCCCCATGAAAAAATACATACTAATAGAGTCCCATGATATATTATGGATTGGTAAAGGCTAATAAAAACCTAAATTTTTAATTTTACCCCTAGCCATTTGAAAAACTTTGAATCTTTTTAAATACCTTCTTACCTCTACTTGCATTCTAGGCCAAAAGTAATGCCTAGTAAGCTACTCTAACATCTTGTCAAGTCTAAAATGTCATGTTGTTCTACCAAAATGCTTCACGTTGATAAAATTATCTTTCATTTAAATATTTTAAACATGTAAATATATTCCTTTGAATAATATTCCATCTTGTATCATGTAATACAACCATGGTTATTTATTCAAGGTTATTGGATGTTGACAAGCTATTGACTATTTTAACCACAAGTCAGAATAAGTCAACCTCCTATAGTGAAAAAATTGTATAAGGGACTATTATGATATAATATGGTGTTTCATATTCCTATATAGGGGCCATTTAATATGTTATTACCTTATTTTCATCCATTCTAACCCCTTATGTCATTTCTAGTCACATAGGGTCATATTTGAGCAATTTATGAAAGTTGTACATTTTCCCTCACTAGAAAAGTTTTTAAAAATCTACCTAAACATCCAATATGTAATAATATTGTCATTATTTTTTGTTATAACTAAAAATATGTAGGTTCCCAAGTCAGTTCAAGAAAATAGTTAGAAAAGAGGAGGTTTTGGTAGTTATATGGCTTCTAGAGGAGTGTGACATGTGTGGTACGATTGTCTAATGAATCTTAAACATAAATAGATTAATTTAAATTATTTTTAATCTTTAAAATTCTCAAAATTGGCTAAAAATAATTTTTATCCTCCATCACTCTTCTTATCATACAAAATTGATCAATAGGTTTTCAAATGGAATGACCAGTAGGTGTAGTTTCAAGTCAAATTATATTGTGGGGTGTTAGTACACTTTGTATAGTTAAATTTTGTGGTAGGATTTCAAATATTAGTTTCCCATTATTTATGAACCATTATTAAGATGTTAACTACCTCGTTTTGCATGTTAATCCCCATACCCTATCAATTTTCTCCTTGCCTGAGTCAGTCCATATAATCTAATGGATGAAATGGATTATATAAAATGTGGAAATATTTATCTCATGTTTTCATATTTATTTTCATGTTTTGAGGTCAGTGGATGAGTCAAACATCTCAAGTTGTATATTAGGTGCAGTAATGGAGTTGCAAGTAGGTTTCATCAACTACAAAAATTTTCCTTTCTTGTAGTGGTTTCATATAAAGGTGATATGTTGTATTTCATTCTTTATATGTCATTTAAATCAACCCTCCTTAAAAGGTTCAATATCAAATGCTAAGACCAAGGGAGCCACAGTCAAACATTCTACATAGTCAAACTTTCCTGTAAGTTTTCACTTATAGGTAGGCCAAAAGAAATTTACATAGTCATGATAATGTAATAAATGGATGAAAAAGAGGTGAGAACCTTACTTGAGTTGTATAAAAATTGTTTGAACCATTTATATTTCTTCAAATTTGTTGATGTAGCTAATTCTCTAATACATATACATTCTACCCTATACACTAATGCATGTGCACCTATAGGTGCCCCACATAGGATTGAGCATATGGAATGAAAGTATTTTGGACTGGTATGCAGTCTCATTAGGTAGAGATTATCAATTTTAAGACTTTAAGGATGACTAGGATTGGTTGGTAAATCAACATACTATGCACACTACCCACATCTCACTCTTATTACCCTATGTTACACCTACATATGCACCTACAGGTCTCCACAAAGATATAAGAAGATTGAAAGTAGAGGTTGAAACTTGTTTGGACATTCATCAAGGTCTTGAAGTGTTTATGGTGACATAAAAATCATTTTGAATCCTTAGAGTGGATAATAGGCTTGATAATCATGCTCACAAATTCATGAAATGACTTCAAGGATACATTACCTTAATCCCTCTATAACAAGGTCTTGTTTACACTTAGTGTCATCATATATTAGTGTGACCTAAGATTCAAATAGATCCAAATTATTCCATCATGAAGTTCACACATAGGGGTGAGGCATTGAACAAAAAATTTGGTTGTTTGGTCAAATGAGTATGGTGTTATAAGACTCCCATTCCATGCATTCCTTCATTGTATAAGGTTAGTACTATCTATAATGTTTTGAGCTTAAAATGACCTTATGATGTAACAAGTTCATGAGGGTTGCATAAATCATGACAAGGGTGTTTTATTTGATTTTAAGGTATCCTAAAATACTCTAAGGGAGATAAAATCATGAGCAGTCAAATTAAGGGTCACAACACCACCTTTATGTCCCCTTTTGGTCATAGAATGATAACTACAACTTGATTGTAGTATAACAATTGGTTATAACAAGAAATTAGATGTTGGCAAACCTAAAATCACATTGTTATAAGTCTAACCAAATTTTAAATGAGTTAAAATACTCATAGGTGATGTTATAACATGAAAAATAATTCCAATAAAAAAAGGTTCACCTATAGGCTTCCACTTTATTTGAGTGGAAACACAGAGCAATGTCTACAAACTATGCCTAAGTTTGGTGAGATGTGAGGAGATACTAGAAATTGTGAGTGTTGTCATGTGTGAGAGAAAATAAATAATGATTATATACATGTCATATTATTTTGATCACAAGAAAATATATTATGGAGGTTTCCAAGTTGTAATCTATAATCCATGCTTACAAACCCTACACAGTCAGTAAGGTTATGTATTTTGTCTTGGGTTTCATGATATTTGGGGGTACTATAAGTGTAGTCCAAATATATAATTTGGTATATAATGACCTAATGATCCAATTAATACTATAATATCATTTTTTTCCTAATTAGATAAGGTAGATAACCTCTATAATATCTTAGGCAGAGGGTACTCCTAGCTAGTCAAGTTTGTAGGTTGAGGTATGGGTGATAATTAGATGTGTTAAAGAGGATTATAACATTGAAAATAAGGTATGGAGAGTTGTATTTAACATGAACCAACATTGTTAAATCATTAAAAATATTAGAAGGTATATAGATATAGGTTTAGGTCCTAAATGTAGACTAGACCTATTAGGCATGAATTAGGCTTAAAGCCCTGGGAGGTCTCAATATTATTTCTAGCATTGAGTAAACCTAAAAATACATTTGATAACATTCATGAGAAGGTATGATACTGTGTATCACCTTTTTTATGCAAATCATGGCAAAGTAATTTTATGGCTTAAACCTATCATAGGGTACATAAAATGTCGGGAAGGCCTTGATAGGCCATCTTAAGAAGCTCACACTAGTAAAAAAATTCAACATGGGAAAATGAGGAGTTGGGAGATGTTGAAGAGGGTCCTAGGAAATTTTCTAGTGAGATTTGTATGAGGTTTGAATGTCATAATTTTATGAACTATCCTTAAGAGGATAAACTACTCAAACCCTGCAAACCCCTTGGTAATGACCCAATGGAGAAAAAAACGAGTTACATCTAGATGAGTTAGTATGACTTGTAAATGAGCTTGAAATTGTAGAAGACTCCCATAGGGTCCTTCCCATCATATTGATTTGTAACTTATTTATACATATAGTGTATAAAATGGAATTTATTTATATTTTTGATGTTTTTGAGGTTCAAGAGAGAATTAGGAGATTAGGATCACTTCAGGAGATATAGTGAGACTTAATATAACTCCTCATATCTATTTATTACCTCAGTTAATCACATAGATACCTATATAATCACCTTCACTTTAGGTAGTCTAGAATAACATAGTGAATGGAGAGTGATCATCAAGTGAGAAAGTCATAACTCTAATAGGGATGCCTTTTAAGGTCTACCTAATGTATATAAGGGAATCAGGACTCTTTAAAAGTGACACATCAACCCCTATATGGATTGGATTAAAAAATTGTTGAGCATCTTGATGCCAAATGTGAAGATACGTATGTATAAGGATGACAATGTATGTAGGTAGTGAGAACACTTATCCAAAAGGATATTGATGATTAAGGAAACCTATAATGCATTTTGTGTCTTATTATTAACACCCTCATCATAGTGCATAGGTGTAAAATGTTCTTAATCTATTGTAGAGCACTCAATAGAAGTCAATGGTGAGGGTAGTTTCAAGAAGCTAGTTGAGAGACCTCTATGCCATATTTGAGAAGTTTCATGAATTTGAGGGACATTTTTCCAAATATACCTTGAATTTTATAGTCCATATTATATTCACCTAAAAAATTAACTCTCTCTCTCTCTCTTATCTTGGCACCTATTCTTGTGACTCTTGAGCTTCATTCTTCTATGCCCTCTCACATTTTATAAGTACCAACCATTTTGGCTCTTGTAAAATAATTCCACACCATGTATGGAAAATCTCTACTAGTTTGATGTTGTAATTTGAATTTGAATAATACATTAAATATTTATTTTAGTTCACAAACATTTTGTTTAAGTGTGTCAATTGATGAATGGTGAAGTCTAGTGATAAGCTCATATCCTTACTTTTCCTTATCCTTTCATTTTTAGTGCAAGAAGTTCTCATTATTACATGTCACATAAAGTGTAGATAGTGTATTTGTATCCCTATAAGTGTGCAAGCATCTTGAAAGTCTAAAATAAGGCCTATAGTCTATTTACCTTGAGTAGTCTCATACATATCACCTCTATATTGAAATACTAATGTTACGATACCTTAGGACATTGGAGCTAATTTTGTAGGTATTATTTATTAATGAAATAAGTATGATGATATTGTGGAGACCCTTATGGTGTATCAATATGTTATAATAGATTAAATTTTATGCATAGTTTTTCCCTTTTTCCCATAAATAATCAGTTAGTTTAGGTGATAATCACTTACAGGTCAATTCAAGGAGCTAGCCTACAAATCTAGAGGTCTACCTATACTATAGGTAACCTATGGGACTGAATGTATTAAAATGTTGGAAAAACATTATAGGAGAATTTAAAAACCTCATATAGTGTGAAAAATTTGGTGACAATAGTTATAGAACACCTAGTGGGACCAAGGTCCAAGAGAGTGGAAAGATTATTGTTGTGTATTTCCTATAATAAGCTTTTAGAAGCAAGATAACACCAATGGAAACTCTTAATGAAATAGTTTGGTTTTAAGTAACCTAGGTATCTCTTATTTAAGGTTTTGATTAGTCATTGTGTTTCATTTGACCCATAAGGTTTATATGAATAGATTTGATGAAAATCCTCACTATGCATATCCTTATTAGGCTTCTTATGACCCATGTTACACCCCACAATAACCTTACAAATATGGCTACCAAAATTATGAGCCATGGCAGTCCTATGTCCATATATTTCCTTCACTATATAGACATCAAGAGGTTGGACAACCCTATGAGGAAGTATATCAATAAGCATATCAAAAAATGCATTCTTATCAACCCTAATATGACCCTTACCAGTTATATCATGATGCCCATCAACCTCAAGAGGATTCTTATTAGTCCTATCATGAGAATTAGATGATCCCATTTATTTTACATCATGATAATACAAGAAAAAATATGAGCTCTTAGTACTAAAAATGTAATCCCATTATCACATTCCTCCTCCTCCATCAACCTCATCTCATATCAAATCTTTGTTGGCACTCATACCAAAGCTACTAGATAATGAAAAAAAGATGGGAACATGGGATGATGAGTTTTATGTGCTCCCTAACCATCTAATGTAATTATTAGGAGGTGTTTCTCATGGGTGTATGTATATGTTGGATATGATTGAAGAAGAAACTCAATGGGAGATCAAATAGCATCTGTACTTGGAAAAGAAGTGTTCGTAATGATCAATAGATAGGATAAATATGTGGGAAGATGAAGACATAAAAATTGATATTATAGCTATTTAAGAGCCTCAAGGAGGCTATGGACAAGGTGAAATATTTAGTGAAGTAGGTTTATTTCCTTTTAACTAGCCCAACTTGTCACTTCCCCATGAGGTTACTCATGAAGTCCTTTTTCCCAAATCCATTCACAATCCATCCACCACATCTCATACTCAATGTCCAATCCATGAGGCTATCCATCACCATCGCACATCATCCATTCTTGAAAAGAACCTATTTTAAGGGAAGTAAGTGAAGCAAAGCAAGCTCAAGCCATAGTTGGTCAAGAGGATGCATCAAGTGACTATGAAGAAGAAAACACCATAGGGACCCCCATTGGTGAAAACAAATGAAATTACATATTTTTGAGTGAAGAGAATAATGTTGATGGTCCTATTTCCACCATCCATGTAAAATTTGGTCAAAGCATGAAGGAAGAGGTGCTTAAGAAAGATACCATATCTGATCATGAAGTTATTTATTATCCTAACAAGAATGAAGTTGAGTGTGTCATAAAGAATAAATAAGATCATCTTGTTAATAATTAATAGCATGATCAAGATACTCCTCCAGAAGCTATAGCCATGAAGGAACTTATTGAAGATACTATCAAAGAGGTTGTAGCTATAGAGGACTCTCATGAATCTAAGGTAGTAGATGTTGTCCTTAAAGAGAACTCAAGACCTTAGCATAATGTTGAACCACCTCAGATGTATTGGAGAATAAGGGCAACAAATTTGATGATCTCACACATCAATAACATCAAAATCAAGAAGACAAAGTTGAAGAGGTGGTGTTTCTCAAAGATAAGTAGAAAAAAGATGATTGGCAACAATAAATGAAGCTTTTCCAAGAGCTTGAATAACTTTGTCAAGTTTAAGGCCAAGTACATGAGAATGTAGTTAACAAATTTTCCATGGATGACAATGACCAAGATTCGGTGGATTATGCAAAGATCCTTGATGATCTTGAAATTGAAAAGAAACATGATCTTATTGAAAGCACCATGGAAACTAAGAAGGTATGACTTATTGAACCACAATTAGAGGTTCTATTTAAGGATTCATATGATAAGGTTGAGGCTATTGAGATACAATATGAGTTCATATCCATAAGTGATCTAATTTTATCTACCTTGATTTCATTGAACATCATGCTAATGAGGTTGGCAAATATCATGAAGAAGATGGAGGCATCAATGCCAAAGTTAAAAAATTAACATGCCTCATTAACTCATTCATTTCATGAGCCAAGAAAGGTTTAAAACTTCCCCTTTAACCTAATATTAATATTTTATTTTAGGTTAGTTTATGTTTGAGTTAGTTGGCTTGTTATGTATCTATAATTAGTGCTCAAAATTCATGAGTGTGTGTTTTATTAATTTCTTATCTTTTATGTTATTTATTTCTATTTTTATTATGTTTGGTTTATTTTTAAAGTAAACATTAGTGTCATATATTTTCATAGGTAACTTTGTATCCCAATGGATTGGAGAAGGATACTAGTCTTAGCATACCTAGCCTAGCACCCCTCAAAAATTGCACAAAATGTTGACTATTTTGACCAAAAGTCAAAATAAGTCAACCCCCTATATTAAAAAATCTTTATAGTGGATTATTATGGTCTCATAGGATGTTTAATTGTCCTATATGAGGTCATTTAATATGCCATCACCTTGTTTTCATACATTTTATCCCCTTATGTCATTTAGAGTCACATAGGGTCATATTTGAACTATTTATGTAGTTTTTACAATTTACCATGGTATAAAAGTGTTAAAAATTATCCCTAAACATCTAATATGTCTAAATATTCTCAATATTGTTAGTTATAATTGAAAATGTGTAGGTTCCTAAGTTAGATAAGGAAAATAACTAGAAAAGAGGAGGGTTTGGTAGTTGTATGGCTTCTACAGGAGTGTGGCATATGTGGTAAGATTATGAAATTAATATTAAACTTGATTTAGTTAATTTAAATTATTGATCAAATTTCCATGTCTCAAAATTATTTAAAAACCATTCTTCTCTTCCATCACTCTTCTTGGCATGTAAAACTAATCAACATGTTTTATAATGATATGGCTAGTAGGGGAAGTTTCAGGTCAAATTATCTTATGGGGTTTTATTAAGATTTTTATAATTAAATTTAATGGAAGGATTTAAAATATTGTTTTCCCATGTTTTATGAACCATTCTTAAGAAGTTAATGACATCTTTTTGCATGATAATCCCTGCACCTTGTAGGTTTTCTCCTTGCTTGAATTGTTTCATAATCCAATGGATGAAATTGATTATATAAAACATGTAAATATTTATCCCATGGTTTTAATCTTGTTTTAATGTTTTTAGGTGAGTGGATGAACCAAAAATCTCAAGTTGTAGGTTGGGTACACTAATAGAGTTACAAGTAGGTTTCATCAACTATAGATGTTTTCCTGTCTTGTGGTGGTTTCATATGAATCTAATATGTTGTATTTCATTTTTATATGTCATTTCAATCACCCATACTTAAAATTTTAAGTATTAAATCATAATACCAAGGGAACCATGGTAAAACATAGTACATAGTCAAAGTTTCCTACAAGTGTTCACTTATAGGGAGGCTAAAGGAACTTTACATAGTCATGATGATATAGTAAAGGGATGAAAAAGTGGTGAGAACCTTCCTTGAGGTGTATACAACTAGTTTTAGCAATTTATATTAGTTAAATTAGCTAATTATATAATACATATACATTATTCCCTGTATACTATTTCATGTGCACCTACAGGTGCCCCATAGAGGATTGAACATGTGGATTGAAAGTGTTTTGGATTAGTGTGAAGTCTCACTAGGTATAAAGGATAAATTTGAAGATTTAAAGGAGGACTACCATTAGTTTTTGAATCAACATACTATGAACACTACCCATATCTCACTCTCACTTCCCTGTGTCACACATGCATATGCACCTACAGGTCTCCATAGAGATCTAAGAAGATTGAATTTAAAGGTTGAAACATGTTTGTACCTTATTAAAGGTATTTAAGTGTTGAGAGTTTTATAAAAATCTGTTTGAATCATTGAGTGGAAAATATACTTGGGAATCATGGTCACAAGTTCACAAGATGACTTTAGGGATACATTACCTTAATCCCTCAAAAATAGGGTCTTGTTCACACATGTTTCCATCATATAGTAGTGTGACATGAGATTTAAACAGGTCCTAATTATCACATCATGAAGATAAAACATAGGGGTGAGTACTTGACCATAAATTTTGGTTTTTTGGTCAAAGGAGTATGGTTCTATAAGACTTCCATTCCATACATTCCTTCACTATAGAAGATCAGTATACTCTATAGTTCTTTGAGCTTAAAATGACCCTATGATGAAATAAGTACATGAGAGTTGAAAAACTCATGAAAAGGGTGGTATAATTTTATTTGAAGTTATCCTATAATAATCTGAGGAGGATCAAATCATGAGTAGTTAAATTGAGGGGCACATCACCACCTATAAGTCCCCTTTCGGTCATAAAATGATAACTACAGCTTGACTATAGTATAAAAATTGGTTAGAGAAAGAAATTAGATGTTAGAAAACCCCAAATAACATTTATATATGTCAAAAAAAATATTAATTTTTTTTATATACTTATATTATGTCTTATAACGTGAAAAATAATTCCAAACACAAAGGATTCACTTATAGGCTTCCCCTTTTTCTGAGTGGAAACACAATGCACTATCTACATACTATGCCTATGTTTAGAGAGATGTGAGGAGATAATAGAAGTTTTGAATGTTTAAATGTGTGAAAACACCTAAATAATGATGATATACATGTAAAATTATGATCATCATAATAAAATAGAGTAGGGAGGTTTCCAAGTTTCAATCTATAGTCCATGCTTACAAACTGTGCATAGTCAGTAAGGTTAAGTAGTTTGTCTTGGGTTTTATGATATTTGTGGGTGTTATGAGTGTATTATAAATCCAAAATTTATTAAAAATTACACTCATGACCCAATTTTGATCCACATATAATTTTTTTACTAAGAAATAAGGGAGATACCCTCTTTTTTATTTCGAACAGAGTGTAGTCATAGGCAATCAAGTTTGTAGGCTTAGGGAGTGGGTGATAAGGAGAGGTGTAAAATAGGATTATAAAATTTAAATTAAGGTATGGAGAGTTATATTTAAAATTAAATAAAAAAATTTAAGCCTCAAAAATCTAATAAGGTATGTAGAGAGAGATTTAGGTCATGAATGTATACCAGACCTATTATGTATGAATTAGGCCTAAAGCCCTAGGAGGTCTCAATATTATTTTAAACACTAAGTAAACCTAAAAATACATTTAATAACCTTAATTAAGAGGTATGAGAATATATATAACCTTTTTTATATAGAGGAAGTCATGATAAGGTCATTTTATGGCTCAAATCTATCATAGGGTGCACAAAATCCAGGAAAGGGCTCAAGAGGCAATCTTAAGAATCTCACACCAGTACAAACATTAAACATGGGAACTTGAGGTGTTTTTATATGTTTAATAGGTCATCTGAAAGGTTATAGTGAAATTTTTCTAAGGTGTTAACATCATAATTTTGTGAACTATCCTTAAGAGGATAAACTACTCAAAACCCTCCGAAACCCTTGATAATGACCCAATAGAGAGAACAAAGAAGGAAATGAATCCATATGAGCTACTAGTACTTGATAATTATATTTTAATTGTATAAGACTCATATAGTTTCCTTCTCATTAGATTGAGTTGTACCTTATTTGTATATATAGGGTACAAAATGGATTTTATTGATAGTTTTTTATGTTTTTCAGGTTCAAGGGAGAATTAGGAGATGAGTATCAATTTGGGAGAAATAAAAAAACTTATTATAACTCCTAATATATATTAATTTCCTAATTTAATCACATAGGTACCTCTGCAAACACCTTTAATTTAGGTAGTCCAAAATGGCATAGTGAATGAAGAGTGATCACCAAGTGAGAAGGTGATAACTATAATTGGGAGGAATTTTAATGTATTATTAGTGGACATAAAGGCATGAATAATATTAAAAAGTGTCACATAAAGCCATTTATGGATTATATTTAACAATTGATGAGCATCTTGATGCCAATTATGAAGACAAGTTTGTAGAAGGATGATAATGACTATAGGTAGTGAGAATACTTATCCAAAAGGAGATTGATGATTATGGACACCTAAAATTCATGTTGGATCTTATTATTAATCCCATAATAATATTTTATGGGTTGTAAATATTAATATTATGATTTGGAATGCACAAGAGAAGCCAATGATGAGGGCAGTTTCAAGAAGCCAACTGAGAGACCTCTACACCATATTTGAGGAGTTTTATGCCTTTGAGGGAAAATTGTCCAAAGATAACATAAATGGTATTTTAAATATTATATTACCATATAAATTTAACTCTCTCTCATCTTTACATGTATTTTTATGACTCTTAAGCTTCATTATTCTCTCTCCTCTCTCACATTCTATAAGTACTAACCATTTTAACTCTTGTAGAATAATTCCACATCATGTACGATAAAGCCCTATCGGTTTGATGTTGTAATTTCAATTTGAATAATACATAAAATATTTATTAGGGTTCACAATCATTTTATCTAAGTGTGTGAAGTGATGAATGGTGAATTCTAGTGATAAGCTCATATCCTTACTTCTCTTTATCCTTTCATGTTTACTACAGGAAGTTTTTATTTTAATAGGTAATATAGAGTGTAGCTAAAGTATTGGATCTCTTAATTTGTTAAATTTTCCTTAGAGTATTAAATCATACCTTTGGTCCATTTACCTTGAGTAATTTCATACATATCACCTTTATTTTTAATTACTAATGTTAGTATACCTTAGGAGTTTACAGCTAGTGTTGCAGGCCTTATTTCTTAGTTTTCACAATTTTATATCTATATAACTCTCTAATTTTTATATTAAAGAGAGGTAATAAGATTTTATATCTAAGAAAATTTTGGCACAAATTTCTTGTAGTATCTAGCCAAACCCACAAAACTCTTAACTTCATGAACATTTTTTATGTGGAAACCACTCCATAATGGATTTTATCTTTGAAGGATCCACAAATATTCCTTTTTTAGATATAATATAGCCAAGGTATTGTACCTTTTTTTGAAAGATCGCACACTTTGATAGCTTCCAAAAAAGTTTTTGTTTCTACAACTATTGCATAAATAAATTCAAATGTTCTAAATGATCCTTCTTAGATTGTGAATAAATGAGTATATCATCTATAAATACCAACATAAAAAAAATCATATAATCCCTAAACACACTATTCATGAGATTCATGAGTGTTTTAGGTGCATTCATTAGCCCAAAAAGAAGAACTATGAACTCATATTATTCATAACAAGTCCTAGAAGCTATTTTTAGAATGTCTTTCTTATGAATCCTTAATTGATGATATTGTGCTTGAATATTAATATTTTAGAATACTAGATCTCTGTACATTTGATCAAAAAGATAATAAATGTGAGGTAGAGGATAACTATTTATTATCATTGCCTTATTAAACATCCTATAATTGATACATAGGTGAATAGTTTCATCCTTATTTTTAATGAACACATCTTGTGCACCCCATGGTGACACTCTTGGTTGAATCAACCTTTTAGACAACAACTATTTTAGTTGAGCCTTCAACTATACCAATTCAATTGTCATCATTATATTGTGAGATTTATATTATATCTTATACCTTGGAATGATATTAATTGATAAATGAAACTCTCTCTTAGGGGTGGACCAAAAAAATCTTTGGGATAAACATCTCAAAAATATTGAAGAAAATAAAAATCATCAATGAAATGTTCCTTTTATTCCTTCATCTCATTATCTTGACAATAAATGTTTGACACTTGTTAATGCCTAAATGTGTACCATAGATGCCCAAAGTGTTTAATAAACACTTATAATTTTAAAATTCTTAGAATTTAGTACATGAGTTGTGGGTTGTGATAATCTTGTTATCTATTAGTGGAATAGAGGTAGAATAAGTGACTATTTCACAATATTTATATTAAGTTGTGGTTGGGAGCTGCCATGGCTAAATAGTAAATATATGTAAAATGTGTAGTATGCTGTGCTAAGAATAGTGGATCATGATCAAGAAATAATCTAAGATGGATTTTTTAAATGAAAATTAATCTAAAGTGACCCGATTAAAAAATAAATAAAAAATAAGAGTAGGGCAAAAATAAAGATGTTGTTGGTCTTATTACACACATTATGACAAAGTTAAAAAGTCATTTGGATATGCATTTAACCAATGTATGAAATGAAACAAATTAAGGCCAAACCACAAAATACATTAATAAGGCTTTAAAGGAAGGTATGGAATGATGCAAATAGGAACCAAACTTACTTTATAGATTCAATTTTATAAGCAAACAACATTAGCCCAAATGAAAAAGAAGTGTAGCAAATGAAATAAGCCTAAAAAACTTCAACTAATCTAGAATAAGCATAAATTAGAAATTATGCATTCAAGATACTCATCCAAAATCAGTTGGAACTATTCAAATCTGAAAGTGAAGCTAGACAACTAAAAGATAAACCATATATCACTTTACATAAGCAACTACTAGACAATCTTTGTAGAATTTCTTAATTATATTAACTACTTAAAGTTTACAAATTAATTTGGTTCTAAGAAATCCCTCCTTTTTTGATAATTGACAATGCTATTTTTATAAGATGTAAGGAAACATGTTGACCAATCCTAATATAATTACATTTGTCTAAGTGTATAGGTGTAGTCATATAAAATGAAAAAAATGGTAACTTTATCATGTCTAATGACACCCAATCCTTACCTCCCTATTACTTGCTATCATAAATCTCTTAGTCTTAATTTTATTGATTCACAGTCACCCATGGCCTTCTAAACATGACTCCATCTAAGCTAAGACCCTCTCCTCATGACTAATCCATCCCCTCAGGCCCTTTTATCTTAGGATAATAGTGCCCAATTTGGACACTAGTACCAGACCCTAGGGTGTCCAAATTTTGATGATATTATCCAATTGCATCTTAGGCCCTAATGGTCATTTATTTTTGGATCCTTATCTTCAATCATGTTGGGCAAACATGAATTTATTTAACCCATGACTAATAGATCCATATATAATCCCATTCAAAGATCATTTGGAAAGGGTTGGTAAATATCACTCAAACAATAAATAATACAATCAAGACCACTCAAGCAATCTTCCTTATCTATATATACAACCAGACTATAAACTTTCAATATAATTTAAGTCCTTACACCAGTCCCTAGTCATTTCTATCATACCCAATTTTTAGCATTTCTTACATTACATTCACTATTGCACTAAGCACTCTTAAAGGGAGAAATGTTTATGGCTCTATGTCATCTCAGAGTATTGGTATGTAGGCAACATGCCAACACATGGGATGTGAATCATGTCTAGTGAATCTTACACACACTAACCCCTTTTCCACATTTTACAAAGTTTTCTTCAATTGCATATAAGAAATAAGTACACAAAAAATCAGCTCTACAAGGAGCTTTGTTGATAATGATGACCTAAAAATTGGTACATAGGCTCACACTAATCAGGAAAATAAAACCTAAAAAGCTTAAATCCATAAGATAATAGTGTTAGAGAAGGACTATAGCACCAAATCCTAGGGTGTCCATCTTTGGTGCTCCTATCTAATCAAAAAATGAAGTCTAGGATCCTATTTGTGACAATTTCCATGTCTTGTACACAAATTTCCAGACCTTATCTCAATTAAAATGGTCTAGAATAATCTAAGTTTAATTTTCTCTCTCTCACTACTATTTTTAGAAAATTTCTAATTGTCATTTAATTTCACAAATTAGCAACTTTAATTAGGAATATTATTTACTAATTTCTCCTACTCATACCCTATTTATTTAATAGGAAAAAAAAACCATTATTCCCAAAAATAAAAAATCATTTGGTGAACCCAACTTACTTTGAATTGCACATGATAACCCTAGAAATGCCAGGGTAAATTCCTAGTTGATTTTTCCCATTAATTTTTGAATTTTTTCTTGAATACTAAACTAAAAAATTCCTCTCAAATTTTAAAATTTTGTAGTAAATTTTAAAATAAATTTATTTCAAACCCTATTTGTTACACTAGGTCCTAGTAATTTTCCAGTGTTAATCTAATAATTCCCTTATTTTTTGCTTACACATATGGATCAAAAATTTATCTCAAATTTTAAAATTTTGTAGTAAATTTTAAAATAAATTTATTTCAAACCCTAGTTACATACACTAGGTCATAGTAATTTTCTAGAATTAATCCAATAATTTCTTGATTTTTTTGCTTTGACATATAAATCATAAATTTATCTCATATTTTCAAAAAAAATTAGTAAATTTTAAAATAAATTTATTTCAAACCCTAGTTGTATCAACTATCTCCTAGTACTTTTCCAATAATTTTTCAATCATTTTTTGAATTTTTAGTTGCATATAAAAATAAAAAATTCACTTCAAATTTCAAAAATTCATAGTAATTTTCAAAAATTTATTTTTCTCAAAACCCTAATTGCATCTACTAGGTCCCATTAAATCAATTACTTTTCCATAAATTTCTAATTTTATTATTGAATACTTAACTCAAAAATTCAATTTCAATTTCAAAAATTCATAGTATTTTCAAAAATATTTTTCAAAAATCCCTAGTTGCATGTACTAGATCCTATTTTTCTTCTCGAGATATCACCTTACATGTTTGGTAGCTCAGTATCCTTTTTACACAAATTCTAATTCACTATTTTTAGAACTTTGCATTTCTTGTATTTAGTACCTTCCATTTATAGCAAATTGCCTATTAAAACTTATTGAAAAACATTCAAACACGTTTCAAATTGTTTTCCTACTTTAACAATGGCCCAATATACCAATTTTGATGAAAATAATAAAAGACAACTTCAAGAACTCTTAACTAAACATTCTTATATACAAGATGACATGCTTAAAATTCTATAAGAGGAACAAAAAAAAGTTAACAATGCTCAATCTTCTCAAACCATAGAGCCACTAATTGTAAATGACACTACGAGAGCAACTATGTCTCAACAACCCCCTATAGAAGCCCAACCTTCTTCTATGCCACCAAATATAACTAGTACATCTTTGTCTCCTGATGTGGCAGCCCTTATGTAAGAGATAAGATCTATTCAATCCAAGGTGCAACATCTTGAGCAAGGTGCCTCTAGACCTACACATGATTTGGATTATTTTACCTTACTGCATACACCATTGGTATGTCACATTGCTTCTACAACCTTGACAAAAGGTTTTGTTCAACCCAAGCTTACTCTTTATGATGGTAAGGGTGATCTAGAGACACATTTAAGAGCATTTCATGTAGCATGTTTGGACTATGTACCAAATGACTGGCTAATTACCAATCTATTTCTATGAAGCCTAAATGATTATGATTTACAATGGTTCTATAGTATACTAAATCAGTTGATCAATGCATTAAATCTTTTAGCTAACATGTTCTTAACACACTTCAATATCAACATTGGTGATAAGGTTTCATATGCTCAAATTGCTCAACATAAATAATGACCAAATGAGCATCGCATAGACTATGTTCTTTAGTATAAGACCATCTTTGATAAGATGACTAGCCCCATGGTAGATCAAGAGTTGTAGGGCCTTTTCAAACAAAGTCTTCTACCATCACTTCATTAATCAATCATGTTCAAAAGATTCTCTTCCTTCACTAAATTGTGTCACACATTAAAGGAAAGAGAAGTCAAACTAATTTTAGTGGGCAAACTAAAGTACACTAATACATCAGAAAAAACTAATAAGAGTAATAATAAAGTCCCATATAAGGTCAAGTTCAATGATACTAAAGGGTAGAATCAACCTACAGTCAATGTAGATTTAGAGCCTCCATAACAAATAGTTTTATCAGCAACCCCTGAGCATACTTTTTCACATCTTCTAGTTCTTCCAACTAGGGTTTTACAATAACTTTTGGATTGTAATATCATATCTCTCCCTCCTATTTATAAATTTGATCCTAAAAAACCTCTTCTAAAAGGATATGATTAATATACATTTTGCATCTACCATAGCACACCATGCCATATGACAAATAGATGCATTAGTTTAAAGCACAAGATATAAGACCTAATAGATTTAAATGTTATTGATCTTGGCACTTTAATTGAGCCTCCACCAATAGAGAAAACATAGGATAAATCATTGAAAACCTTCTCAAATCAATTTACACAACATTAAAAATAGGATTCAAGGGACACATCAAGGGTTCATCATGTATATCAGGCACATCCACCACTAGATACATATAGTGCACCTTTAGTTGAGTTAGATCTTTTGAGCAACATGATCAGTGTATACAATTCAAGAGTTATATCTAGACCTTATATATCCTTATTAAAGTAGGAGATCATCAAGGATGATTCAAATTATGATGCACTTTTTATTAGAGTTCACATTCATAATCAACCTATTTACAGTGTGCTTATTAACAATGGTTTAAGTCTTAACATGTGCACCTTGACATTATTACAACATTTAAGTTATTCAAAGTAGGATATCAATCTAATAGACATAGTTATAAGTGGTTTTAGTGGGTATATATAGAGTTCATTAAGAGAGATAATACTTCCAATATAGGTTGTTCCTACACATATGGCCACACCATTCACTATAGTTCCTAGCATAAGAGTTTTTGATATGTTACTTGGTCAACCATAGATTCAAAATCTTAGATAATTACCTTATATATTTCATAGATGCATGAAATTCATTCATGATAATTTGGTTTTTACTATCATTGGAGTTTATAATGAGTTACCACTCCCCACTTCATAACCATCTACCAATTTTTAGTCACCAATTTCAATTTTGCCTTTAGTTTAGCTTCACCACTAGTTTTAGTTTTTCCATGAGTTTTAGCTTCTCCTTCAATTTTAGTTCCTATTACACTTCATATTTAGACATAGTTAAGGCATCCATCACCAGTATATATGGTTCATATACCTCCATAGCTTTAATATTCTCGATAGCTTCCAACTACAATATTCACACCTAGGGTAGTCTCATAGAGATCTCATGTATTTACACATAGATCACATGTTTAGAGAGATTCTCTTACTTCTAGATGGGTTCCTAAAATCCCTACATTTGTATCCACTTATTAGAGTTACAAAGGGACCCCATAATCAGCTTCTACTTTAGATATTTTAGAACATTTGTAGCACATACAACTTTCATAGCCATAGTCTCAGCATTTCCATCATGCTTCATGATCATGCACAATTCCACTTATTGATATAAGACACCATGATAGGGATTCTTGCATGAGACTCATTAGGTAGTATCATCTCTTTAAAAATTTTCTTGTACATCATCTCTTCTACATGATTATACATAGTTCAAAATTTTTAAAATATAAAAGAAATATAACATTTCAAAATCTAGAAACATTCAAAGATGTCAAAACACCAAAAACATTTTAATTGTATGCATCATATATATTTTAAATTTCTAATATCATGTTAGTACTTAAATTTTCTATTTCATTTTATTGTATGTCACTTTATCTACATTACCATGCTTCACTTGATTTTAGTTGAGTGTATACAGTGACATCCAACTACTTGATTACTTCAATCTACCCATTGAGGGGACATCCTACTTTTACATTCAAGACACACATTGATATATCTTCTCCCTGGGGGAATCTTCTACATGACTCCACCATCTAGATTATGTCATTCCTACACTACACACTCCAAGTTATCATGTTGATGTATATTACTTACTAGATTACTATATCAACATTTCACTAGTATCTAGCACTTGTGTATCTCTTATCATATACATAGTCTTGTACTAAACATTTCTTGCATACTTTCACTCTTTATTTGATTTTTTATATGTGATTCTATCTTTCCAGTTATTACATGCTTTCTCGTCATACTTAGCATAGCTTGTTGGATTATATTTCCAGTTTTTAGTTGTCTCTTATATGTGGCCTAGGACATTTGTCAATGTCCTTTACTTCTATTCATTTGTGTGTCTTAGGACATTTACCAATGTCCTTTAATTGTACTCTTTTATGTGCCTATGACCCTTGTGCCAACATTAATTGTTTTACTGGTATGTGTGTGTCACATTTGAACATGCCTTATATGTTTACTTTATAGTTGAGTGACATGTGCACAAGTCCCTTATTTTCATGGCCCCTTAGCCACACTTGTATGCTTATTTCTTTGTGTGCTTGTTGCTTGAATTATTTATAATTGTTTTGATGCCATCATAGACATCATGCTCCATCCCTCCTTGAACCAACTAACAAACTAACAAGTTAATAACTAAAATTTCCTTTATTAATTTCTAGTTTAGTACATTACACATGTTATTACTTTTTTTATATTTGTCTCAGCATGACCCTATTGATCTACAATCTCTCAATTCAAACCATGTTATATCTTGAGATATCTTGTTGATTAGCATTTCTATATTTCTAGCTTAACACACTTATAGGGATTCTTCTTCTAAGGATAGTCATTGCATGGTACGTATTCCTACCTTTAGAAGAGGGGAAAATAAATAGGGGTTTTATTACAGATATTAGATCTCCTAATTAGTTAAAAAATCCAATTTTAGAATAAATAAAACAATAACCCGTCATCAAACAACTTAGAATACACTAGGTAGATAGTCAGGATTCTAAAATAGTGATTAGTTTCAGCCAAAGATAATATCAATGAGGCTAGACTAAAGTAATAGACACTAGGGTGTTCATTTTTGGTGATCCTATATAAATAGTAAAAAAACAAGGCTTTCTAAAAGTAGGTAGAAAGGTAGGTTCATCTACAATTTTGCACAATCAAACTAATTTAGATTAGTAGTTTTCAGTATAGTTTTCTCAGAGAATTTAGACATAAGGGGAATCATGCACGACATGATTGATTATAACTTTCAATTTTAGATACAATATTTGGTATAACTTCTAGATCATAATCCATGGTTTAAACACCAATGATTGGGGGCAAATTGCATATCAATTTTTCTTCTTTTCTTTTTATTTTTAGCATTACCTAGGCATTCTTAGTAGTTACTTTCTTTATTCCATTTTAAAGTGGTTGGAATCATTTTGGAGTGGATTTAATACAAGCCTAACCTCCACAAAACTGAGTTCCCAAGTGGATTCCACATAAGCCAAATTTTTAGTTTTTGAGTGGCTTTCATACAATCCTAATCTCCATCTTTTCTAAGTTAGCCAACATTATCCTAGTTTCTAGCACACATTTGACTATCCATGCTAGATTTTCATATTTCTAAATCATTCAAGGGATTTAAAGGCCATCTCTTATGACATAGACATTCATACATACTGGTATTAGTTCTTAGCTTCACTTCACGGGGTAATGATGGAACCAAAGGGCCAACATTTATATTTTTGAGCCACCTATTCAGAGGGATTGGACACCTAGTAACATTGATTAGCACATGAATGATCATCTAGCTTCACTTAGTGGCTGACAATGGAACCAAAGGGCCAACCTTTGAATTTTGGAGCCACTTTTTGGGGAATTGAGCACTTATCTCCATTCATGATATAACTTTTGGTACAACATCATCCAACACATATAATATTACTCAGCCTTAATTAATATCACAATAGTTTTTGTATTAGTTCGCATACCTAGTGAGGTGTATTCATTCCTTTCTCTTCCTCTCTCTTACCTATATTTTTACATTCTTGTTTTATATTTCACATAATAATAACTAATATACTATTTATTTTCCTTTCAAAGATTCACACTTGCACAACATGCTCTCTATGCACTATCCAACATTACTCAGTATCACAAGCTTCTTGGGATTCACCATTGAAGGTAAGTTCAGGTATGATTTCTATTTTCCTTTATCCTAGTATTTCACTTTACTTCATCACTAGAATAAATGTGAAGGGAAAATGTAATCATATAAAATGCAAAAATTGGTAACTTGAGCATGGCTAATGACACTTAATCCTTATGTCCCTCTTGCTTGCTCTCATGACCCTCTTAGGCTTACTTTCATTAATTTCCATTCATCTTTGGGCTTCCATACTTGACCCTAGCTAAGTTAGGACCCTCTCTTCATGATTAATCCATCCCTTCATGCCCCATAAGCTCAAGATAATAGTTCCCAACTTGGATACTATCACCGAACCCTAGGGTGTCTAGATTTTGATGCTATTATCCAATTGTATATTAGGCCTTAACAGTCATTTCCTTTTTGATATTTATCTTCAATCATGTTAGCCTAATGAAAATTCATTTAACCTAGACTAATATATCCATAAATAATCTCATTCAAAGATCATTTGAAAAGGGTTGGCAAATATCACTCAAATAAGTAAGAATGAGAGCAAAACCACTCAAGCAATCTTCCCTATTCTCTGCATATAGCCATCCTCTACACTTTCAATCCAATTCAAGTCCTTACACCAGTCCTTAGTCATCTCAAGCATACCTAGTTTTTAGCATTTCTTGCATGTCATTCACTATTGCACTAAGCACTCTTAAAGGGAGAAATACATAAGGTGTGATCCCTCCTCAAAGTATTGTTATTTAGTAAGTGTGCCCACACACATGGTGTGAATCACATCTAGTGCATCTTACACACACTAACCCCTTTCCCCCATTTTCCTAAGTTTCTTTCAATTGTATAAAAGATAAAATTACATGAATAATTAGCTCTATATATATCTTTATTTATAGTGAGGTCCTAAAAATTATTAGATGGGCTCATATTGAGTAGGCAAACAAAACCCAAAAAGCTTCAATCCTTAAGACAATAGTACCAAATAAGTACTACAACACTAAATCCTAGGGTGTCTAGTTCTAGTCCTCCTATCCAATCAGAAAATGAAGTCTAGGATCCTATTTGTGATAGTGTCCTAGTCCTACACACAAATTTCTAGACCCTATCTTAGTCAAAATAGTCTAGAATAAGATAAGTTTAATTTTATCTCTCTCACTACTATTTTTAGAAAAGTTCTAATTGTAATTTAATTTCACAAATCAATAGCTTTAATTAGGAATATTATTTACTAATTTATCTTATTCAGACCCTATTTATTTAATAGGAATAAAACTTGATTATTCCCAAAAATAACAAATCAAAAGGATAGGTGTCCTTTCAAATATTATAGAAAAAATGATCTTTTCTAGTGAACTAACCTATAGATAATCTGTAGTCTTACAAATTGCACGTGTTTATATAAAATAGTATCCTATTTTAAAATATCATAAAATGTTGGTTACAATAAAAATATTCCTACTTCACTTGACTTCATATCTACTAGTTGATAATGTGTTCTATAGTTGTTGTAGGGTCTTGATTATTCTCAAATGCTAGCCCATACAAGTATGGTTCCATCTACAAGTTGATCAAAGATAAATAGTTCTCCAATGGCATAATTAGTTCAAATATTATGATCATTAATCTCAACCCTTTATAATACCAGGTCTGTATGGTCTTTGATTTCTCCCAATTGCACCCATACAACTTTGACATGGCACTTTCATGGCATTTTGGGTTATTTTATTCATCACTATCTATTGCCTTTTAAAATTTTGATCCAAATTTTTTATGTTAAAATTAACATCCATATAGTTACCATTTGGCACCCATAGGAATTCCATTGATAGTCATATGATCATCAATTTTAAACACATGATTAGGGATCTTTACTATGTTAAATTTAATGTAAATATGACAATCATTTGACATCTACAATAAAGTCATTCAACATCTATGGGAATGTCTTTGATGGTCATGTGACCATCAATTGTAACATAGTTATAAAAACCATCGACCAATCTTATCAATTGTTATTTTTTGATTCACTTTGCATTCTTTGTGTGCCATATATTGATTGCTCAGTGATTTTGCTCATTGTATTGGGTTATGTAGTCATGTCATGTGTTGACCCGATGTTAACTCAAAGTTTTATTGAAAATATTTGTCCTCATATATTCTATTTGATTTGGGTTCTCCACTTAAATCCATGTCATAGATTGGGATCTGAGTATATAGATATGATTGGTCCCTACATTCAATGAAATATTAAATTAGGCTTTGAGACTTAGGATAAAAGGATAAATTTAAGTCTTAAATAGATTACATGGGACCAAATTAATTTAAAAGGGACTTAGCATAAAGACTTAAAACATTATTTTTATTTGTATTAATAAATACAAATATTTAGTCTAAGGTTTTTTAAGTTAATTTTGTATCATGTAAAAGGGACCCCAAGAAATTAAAAGGGGGCAAGTGATATAAAAATAGACCAAGCATAAATTTTTATCCTAGGGTTTGGTTGTGTTTAATAACATGACCAAGCCTTAGGATAACAATTGAATTAATTCCATGGCATTAAAGTTTATTCCACTTAAAGTTAAAATAAAATCTCCCACCAGTTTTAAACTTGAACTAAAAGGTCTAGGCAAAACATTTGGCTAGGGTTTTTGAATATGAATATAATTAATCAATTGTAAACCAAGGTTAGTAAAAGATCAATTTAAAATTGAATAAAAAACTACTAAGCATGCTTAACCCCACATGGGCTATGTTAAACATACAACTAAAAATAAAAATACCAAACATTATCACTACAACTAAGATTAAAGCAACACTATGAATAAATAAGTCATCCAAACCATGATGTGGATGATCTTCAAATAAAATTAATGTATAGTCATGATAATGATATTTTGACCAAGTGGATTTTCTATTGCAAGGCATAAATTTCACAATTTGACACATGGGTCCCTATTTTTTAAAAATGGGGGTATGTTGACCTCAACAAATGGTGACTTCTAGGAGAAACATAGAAATATGTTAGAATTCAAAGACTCTAGTTCAAACTAGTAGTTAATCTACTTATCCAATTTTATTAGGAAATATTATTAAGATAAATTTATGGTTAAAACAAATATTTCATATGCAAAATTGAGATCAAACATCAAAACTTAGTCATTTTGTGTGTGTGATTTGATTCTACTTACTGATTGCCAAAGGATTTGGAGAACAACATGCAGGTTCATGGTTTTAATCATTAACACTAACTTTTAACATTTTGAATATCCATTAAGAACCATAATTTAGCTTATGGAAGGCTTCAACATTGATCTTATACCATCTAGACATCCATAACCCTAATATATATGTCTTTGGATCCACTTAAGGCCTTACTCCACTACCAGACAAGTATCCATTGCCTTGATTGAGATTACCTGAATCACCTCTACTTGGAGAGTTTTTGATTTTTCAATATTCTCTTTTTTTTTTTTTTTTTTTAAAGATCATTTTAACTTTCTAGCAAAGGTTGGGAACCAAGTTAGCCAAGTTTAGGGATTTGGTCAATTGTTTGATTTTTAGACAATCATCTTTAGCTATAAAATTTATCTTAGGTAATTAATGTTTTTAAGTACAAGCATAATTATGTTTCAATAATTTAAGACTTCATCCTATATGTTTAATCCTATGAGTTTATCTGAACTACAACATCTAGCTCACATTTCAACAATCCATGATCAACCAATGTTGAGAAGTCATACTTGTATTTTTGAACTATGAAACTCTTGAGCATTATGGATAAAACTTGAGCTAAGAATTATCTAAAAGGACTTATTTACAATAAAGGAACAAGGAAAGAGGAAAAATAAATATAACCATGAACTATATATAAGTAATGGATAGGAAGGGAAAAAATAAGAAACAAAGAAAAAAAGAAACTAAATTAAGCCTTACACTAACTACATAAATTACTTACCTCCAAGATAAAATGTAAAATTATTTAGTATACTACAGAACCTTGAAACATGAATGTTTTCACTTAGTGGCCTTGTCTTATGGATAAGATCACTTGTATGCTTGTGTCTTAAAGGTGATGTAGCTTGGACTCCTATCAACATTCTCAGATGCATGGATCAAATTTATGAATCTAAGACCCAATTATCTTCCTCCCAAATTATTCTAATTTACGACAAGAGTGTCAATTCTAATTCATCCATATACAAATAATGGATTATATCATCTTCACCCAATAATGTTAAATTGGTTAGTATCCTTTAATGTCTTCATTGGGTTATTTTTGAGGTAGATATGGACTACCAATCTTTATACAAAAATATTCCAAGTCATCCCAAAAGGCTTCTTCATCCTAATCAACTGAATGATGTTCATCTAGAATATTATCATCAAAAACATGTTGGTCCCATACTCCTGACCTCTTGATCAAGTCACATGATAATTCTTGATCTGATTCATCTACTTCACCTTCATTTTTAGTGAAAGAGGTATATCTTCTATCTAATTATTCTCTATATTATCTTGGTTTAGGATATCCAAAATAATATCATCTTATAAGAACCCAATATCATTGGTGAAATCCTTAGATGAAGGATCCATGTGTTGTTATATCTTATCATTTACCATCTCTTTTATCTAATCAGGATCTAGCTCTTCGATCCCATTTAAGAAATACTGGTAGGAGCTCTACCAATGATCATTTTATTTAAGGGTATTCTCTATTTTATAAATAAACCTATTTGGGCTATCTTTCTAGCTATCTTTTGAATAAAAATCATCTTATACTTGATCCATATCCATTTCTATAAATTCTTATTCTTCATTTGTAGATGTTATAATGATGATGTCTTGTTGGATCTTAATTTCAATCTCTTTTACATCTTCAAGGATATTAATCCCCTTAGATTCAAATTATTCAATTATATCACCTTCATCTTCATCTTTTAATGGAAAACCAAATGCCTCTATGAAACTTTGAGATGTTCCTACAAAGCCAGATGCCCCTGCAATAAAGTCTTGATTAGGCATAACTTTAAAGGTTTCAAAAATATTACAATGATAATCCAAATACATATCACAAAATTTCATTGGTATGCTCTCAGATGATACATTATTACTGCTATCATGAAACCCATTTGGATGCTTGTTGAGTCTTTGAGAAGAGTGGTTTTTGTCAGATCCTTCCCTTGTATTTCTTACTTATTTTTGAAATTGAAGAAATTTAGTGCTCAATTTTTGGACCATTTCTAATATCAAGTCATTTGAATTTTTTGGTATCTCAAGCTCATGAGTTAGAGCATTATCACTCGCTATGGTAATTAGAGTTCTATGATTTTATGGAGGAAATCTACTAGTAGTTTTATTCATGAACTCTAGGTTTTGGCCAAGATATGTATGACTCAAGGAAAAATGGTTATGAATTGGTGTTAAAGTAGGTATACTAGGAATAACATTCATGATGGGCCAATTTGAATTGATGTTAGGCATGGAGTATGCCATCTGACCTTGAGACTACATTTGGTCATTAATGATCATAGCTTCAGAGTAGGCTTGGCTCAATGTGTTTATGACTAGAAGAGACTTTCTAGGAAGATGAAGGTCATGGGATCTATAGAATCCTTATATATTTCTAAGGCTAAATCCTTATTGGATATATAAGGGGCTATCTAAAAAAAATTTGGAATCGAGCATTAAAGGCTCTGATGGTTTCATTAACATCCCTTTTGATGGTAGTGAACTACTATTACAAGACAAAGGGACCAATAATTTTACGAAATTGATCAATAAAAATCTTGTTAAAGTCATCCCAACTAGTAATGTAATATTTTGAAAGGTTGAGAAACTAATCATAGGCAACATATTTAAAATTAAAGGGTAACAATCTATATGATACATCTTCATGGACTACATTCAACAATCTTAAAGCATCCTTGAATGACCTAATATGATCTTCAGTAGTGACAACATTATTAGGACTGAAAGAAGGTAAATATCTTTCAAATTTTGTAGGAAACCTATCACATTTATTGGAGAATCACCTATCCAAGCCATACCTTGAATAGATGAGTACCTTGAATTGGTGAGGTTTTTGAGATTGTAGGAATTTTGCTCACCAAAGCCTCACCTTTGGAAATTCCAATTTGTTACTTTGAAACCTATTTAAAATACAATGCATTAAACCAACCTTTGAAAAACACAATGATTAAGTTTGCATGTTAAGACAATTTTGCACAAATATATGTAAATCATGACTATCTTTAACTAAATTATCTCAAGGATACATCTAGATTGATGAATGAAAGGGATATTTACACCTTTAATCTTGAATAAACTCAAATTTGCAAATAACTAGTCAATCTTCATATAGAATTGATATTACAAACCTTAAATGCTAGAAATACACAAAGCATGAACTACCTTTGCATGAATGACTATGGATCTTCAAAAAATATTGATATTTGGCTAAAGGAATCCCAAAGACTAGTCTAAAACCATAAAAATCGATTATCTTTACATAATTATGTTTAAATAAGCATAAATATGCAAAGAATACATCTATCTTTGGACATAATTCATGAAAATGAGAAAAGATTCTGCAAATTCATAAAGATCTAACTTAAGGCCCTCCTTTTATCACCAATTAATCTTCTCTTTTTTATGCCTAAATGTGTTCCATATGTACCTAGAGTGTTTAATAAACCCTTCTCATTTTATAATTCTAGGAATTTAGTGCATGAGTTATGGGTTGCGATAATCATGTTATCTGTCGGTGGAATAGAGGCAAAAGAAGTGATTATTTCACAATAAGTATATTAAGTGGTGATTGGGACCCACCATGGACAAATAGTAGATTTATGTAAAATGTGTAGTATTTTATGCTAAGAATAGTGAATTATGATTAAAAAACTAATCTAAGATGGATATTTATAATGACAAAAAGAAAGATGATATTGGTCTTATTACAAACATTATTACAAAGTTTAAATGTCATCTAGATATGCATTTAAACAATGTATGAAATGAAATAACTTAATCCCAAATGATGACATACATTAAGAAGGCTTTAAAGGAAGCTATGAAATGATGCAAATAGGAACCAAAATATTATTATAGATTCACTCCTGAAAGAAAACAACATTAGCCTAAATATAAAATAAGTGTAGCAAAAAAAATAGGCCTAAGAACCTTCAACTAATCTAGCATAATCATAAATTGTCAATTATGCATTCAAGATACTCATCCAAAATCCATTAGAACCATTCAAATCTGAATTCAAACTAGAAAATTGAGAGATAAATCATATAGCACTTCACATAAGAAAATATTGGATAATCTTTGTATAATTACTTACTTATATTCACAACTCAAAGTTTACAAATTAATTTGGCTCAAAGAACTCCCTCATTCTTTGATAATTATCAATGATCCATTTATAGGATGTAAGGAAACATGTCGACCAGTCCTAATCCAATTACATTTGTCAAAGTGTATAGGATAGGTGTCCTTTAAAATATTCTAGAATAAATGATCTTTTTAGTGAACTAACCTATAGATAATCTGTGATCTTTCAAATTGCACATGTTTATATAAAATTATATCCTATTTCAAAATATCACATAGTGCTAGTTACAATAAGAATATTCTTATTTCACCTAATTTTAGATCGACTAGCTAATAATGTGTTTTATAATAATGATATGGTATTCATTATTCTAGGATGCTACTTCATACAAGTATGGTTCCATTTACATGTTTATTGAAGACAAACAATGTTCCAATGGCATAATTAGTTCAAATATTGTGAGCATTAATCTCAACCCTTTATAATACTAGGTCCATAGGGTCTTTGATTTGGCCCAATTACACCCATATAGTTCTGACATGGCACTTCCATTATATCTTGGGTCATTCTATTAATCACTATTTGTTGCCTTTTAAAATTTTGATCTAAGTTTATTGTGTTAAAATTTACATTCGTGTGGCCATCATTCGGCATCCATGGGAACATCTTTGACAGTTGCATAACCACCAATTTTAAACACATGATCTAGGCTCTTTACTATGTTAAATGTTATGTTTACATGACCATCATTTAACATCTATGATAATGTATTTTCCAATCACATGATCGTTAATTTTAACATAGTTATGGGAACCATCCACCAAGCCTATCACTTGTCATCTTCTGGTTCACTCTACATTTTGTGTGTGCCACATGTTGATTGCTTAATGTTTTTTCTATTTTTATAAGGTTCTGTAGTCATTCCATGTGCTCACTTTATGTTAAATTAGATATTCATTTTAAAACATTTAGATTGATATGCTCCATTTGATCTACGTTCTCTGCTTAAACACATGTCATAGATTGGTATCAAAGTATTTGGATGTGACTGGTCCCTGCATTCAATGAAATATTAAGTTAGGCTTTGAGACTTAGGATAAAATGATAAAGCTAAGTCTTAAGAAAATTACACAAGACCCCATGAATTTAAAAGGGACTTAACATAAAGATTTTACACCATGGTTTTATTTGTATTAATAAATACAAATACTTAGTCTAAGGTTTTTTAAGCTAAATTTGGAGCATGTAAAAGGGAACCTGAGAAATTAAAGGGGACAAAAAATATAAAAATAGACCAAGCATGAATTTTTACCTTGAGGTTTGGTTGCATTGAAAAACATGACCAAGCCTTAGGATAAAAATTAAACTAAGTCCATGGCATTAAAATTGTTCCAACTTAAAATTAAAATAAAAGCTCATGCCAATTTTAAACTTGAACTAAAAGGTCCAAGCATAACATTAGGCTAAGGTTTATGAATATGAATATAATTAACCAATTGTAAACCAAGGTTAGTAAAAGATCAATTTAACATTGAGTCACAAAACTCTAAGTATGCTCAACCCTAGATGGGCTCCATTAAATTTGAAACCTGAAATACAAATATCATGTGTTAGCACTTAGATAAGATTAAAGCAACACCATGAGAAAATAATTCAGCTAGACCATGGTATGGATGATCTTTAAACAAAAATAATGTGAAATCATGTTAATGATATTATAAGTGATTTTTCTATTTCAAGACACAAATTGTACAATTTGACACATGGCTCCCCATTTTTTAAAAATGGGGGTATGTTGACCTTAACAACACCCTTTTATTTGTACTTTGTTTAACTAAATTGTATAGATTTGTTTAAGTTTTAGCTCCCTTTTTTCTCCCTAGATTTGGGTTTGTTTTCCCAAATCATCTAAACAATTAACCTTTTAAAGAGAATAATCCACCTTAGTTTTATGTTGATCTAGCCAGTTTAATCCTAACATCACATCATATGATCGTAGTGGTACTAAAAATAGATCCACTACCATAGTGAACTTGTTTAGTTTTATCTCAACTTTGACCAAACATTTATTGACCTTAACCTTAGATTCATTTATGTATTGAATTGATCATGCATTTACTATAATTCTAGATTTTCTATACAACTTATTAAGCATTTGAGGAGTAATAGAACATTTATTTTCTCATTTGTCAATAGAAATTAAAATTGGATGAAAAATTAAAGTACCTGAGAGCTCAATAGGAGAAGTCTAAAACTCAACTTGATGGTTTTCAATAGCTTCATGAATTCTCTATTGAAAATATCCTTGTTGCAGAGTGGAACCTTTATATTTACCATCTATCTTCCCCTGAGTACACTCCTTAGCACAATAATCAACTCTATAAAGGAAACATCCACCTTGTGGTCCTTTCTTATCAGATTTTTGATTTCCATTGAAAACCCCCTTGAATCCATTTCTTTTTTTTGGTTCCCTGAATCACTGATAAACTTTGCATTCTAATTCTTGAATTGATTTTTAGAGTTTCCACTCATTTTCCAATTCTTATTTTTGAAATCGATTTTTAAGACATCCAAACTTTATCTTGAATTGATCTCTAAGCTGAGCAAGTGACTTTGGTTTATGCTCCTACTTT
>JARHVA010001524.1:1937500-1972500 GCA_037957365.1 Torreya grandis | reverse complement strand
AATACTATACACAACCATATACACCAATTTAGATGTATAATTACCTGGACCTATGGATGGTCCATACTCATCCCCAAAATAATTTAAATATATATATATATATATATATATATATATAAACATTTTAATAGATATTTACATAAATCATTTTAAAATTAGGACCTTGATTTAACAATTTTGGTAATATTGAGGTTTTATTCCTAATTTAGTTAAAGGGTCTTGATTTATAAATCAATAAATAATATGTAATAAATAATTTATGAAATTTATTTGTAATTATATCTTTTCTAAAAATAGTAATAAAATAGATAAATTAAGACTTATCTTAAACTATGCCGATCTGACTGAGACAGGGTCTAAGATTCACTATGCAGGCTTATGACACTATCATAAATAGGATTATATATTTAATTTTTTGATTTTATAGGAGTTTAAAAAGTGGATAGGATTGGCATTAACACTGTAGTCCTTGTTTGGCATTGTTGTCCTGAGAGTCTGACCTTTCTAGGTTTTGTTTAGTAGGTCTTTATGACACTATCTTTAAATTTAAGAAGCTTTGAAATAAATAGTTATCCATATAGATATGATTTTATTCATCTCTAGGCCTTCAATGTACTTTAAAAAACTTTTTGATATAGGTAAAAAAATTTAGTGTGTGTAAGATACACTTGACGTGCTTCACACCATGTGTGTGGGCACACTGCCTACGTACTAATACTCTAAAGAGGGATCAAGCCATATGTAGTTTTCCCTTTGAAAGTGATTGGTGAAATTATGATATTATAATTAAATTAATGCTAAACTAGGTGTTCCTAAGGTGGCTAGGGATTGGTGCAGAGATTTGGATGTGTTTAGGACTGTGCTAGATGGTTATATGCAGATAATAGGGAAGATTACTTGAGTGGTTTCATTTGTATTTTTTCTTGCTTGATAATATTTGACAAAGCTTTATAAATGATCTTTGAATGGGATTTTATAAGTATCTATTTGTCATAGATTAAATTTGATCATGTTAGGCTAACAAGGAGAAGGATGGGGAACTAGAATAATTTGACTATTAGGGCCAAAAATTAGCTCGAAAAATAGTGCCAAAAGTGGATAATAGTGGCACCAACACTCCTATCCTAGTTGGGTGCTATTTTACAAGGTATATTAGACCTATAGGATGGATTTTTCATGAAGAAAGGGTCATGGATCAGCTAGGGTCAAGTCTAGAAGGCTACAGATGATTGAAAATCAATGAAAATAAGCCTATGAGGGTCATGAGAGCAAGCAAGAGGGACCTATAGGTTGGGTGTCATTAGCCATTCTCAATTTACCAATTTTTTCATTTTATATGACAACATTCCCCCCCCCGCTTTATTCTAGTGATACATCAAACTGAAATACTAGGATAACAGAAAAAAAGAAAGCATACCTAAATTTACTTCCAAGGTTAAAGCTCATGAAGCTTGTGTGATGTTGGGTGTGTATAGAGAGAGAAAACACTATGAAGTGTAAATATAAAAGAGAAAATAAAGAGTATATCAATTCTTACTAGATACGCTATATCTAAAATAAAAATGTGAAAAGTTGGGTAAAAGAGAGAAAGAGTAAATAATGAATACACCTCATTGGGTATGCAGACCAATATAAAACCTATTGTGATGTTGAGTAAAGTTGGATGTGTGTTGTAATAGACTAATATTGTGAATGCACCTAAGTGTTCAATTCCTTAGGATTGGATCAAGAATGAAAAGGTTGGCCCTTTGGCTCCATTGTCACCCACTAGGTGAAGCTAGGTGTTCATATGTGTGTTGATCGATGTTCGATGTTTGGAGTGTGTGTCCAATCCCTTTGAATAGGTGTCTCAAGAATACAAAGGCTAGCTATACATGAAGTGAATCTATAAATTAATATCGGTATAGAATGTGTGTCATATAAGATGGCTATTGAAGACCATGAATGTACTATGATTTAACAATGTTGGTGTGGATAGCTAAATGTATACTAGAAACTAGGCCACTCTTGGCTATTCCAAAAGATGGAGATTAGGATTGTATGAAATCCACTTAAAATTTGAGAATCTAGATTATGTGGAATCCACTCAATAACTTGAGAACTCAGAAGTTAGGCTTGTATGAAATCCAAACCAAAAATGATGCCAACCACCTATAAATAGAGTAAAACATACAACTACTAAGAATGTTTGGGTAATGTTGAACTAGGAAAGAAAGAAAACAAATGTGGCATGCACATTGCCCCCAATCACTAGTGTTCGAAACATGGATTCTAATTTGGAATTTTTACCAACTACCCTATCTAAAAATAGAAATGAGAGCCATCATGCCTACATATGATTCTCACTATATCTAGATTCTTTGAGTAAAATTATACTAAAACGATGGACTCTAGTTTGAAATATAGTTGATAAAACTATAATTAAAATTACCTTTTTATCTATTAAAAACTACTTTTTTGTTGTTTGGATAGGAACATTGGAAAGGATAGTAGCACTACCAATGTTGTAGTCCAGTCTTGGTGCTATTATCCTAGGCTAAATCTGATGACTGTTTTTAATCCTTGACTATCTTCTTAGTTTATTTTGATTGGTTTGATGTCTAGTTACTATTATGAGTGTTTTGAAACTATAATTTTTTTGGTTGATAAGAGTTATGATCTCTATGACAAAACCCTGATTTGTTACCCCCTCTTTTGAGGGTAGGAATGGAGACCCTACAATGACTTCCCTAAAAAATAGAGCCATAAAGTGTGTTATGCTACATGGATACATGATATAGATATGATAATTGATAAGATAACTTAAGATATATCACGGGTTCTAATGAGAGATTGTTAGATCAACAAGGTTTTGTTTAGATAGATATTACAATGTAATAGCATGTGTAATGTACTAAACTAGAATTTAAAATATACTTTAATTATTATTTACTAGTTCTAAGTTGGAAATATGGAGTATGATGTCCATCATGGCATCCAATAAAACATGAATAATGCATCATATGGATCATGTCATTACATACAATAAAAAGCAATCAAATAATAAGCACACAAGGCAAGAAGCATATAAGAGTGGCCAAGGGGCCAAGCAAACAAGGGACATGGGCACAAGGCACTCAAACTAGAAAGTAAGCATATAATGCATGTTTAAATTCCATATACATGAAATCCAAAATCCCATAGAGGAGTACAACCAAAAGACATTGGCAAATATCCTAAGGCACGCACATGAATAGAAGCAAAGAACATTGTAAAATGTCCTAAGGCATATATAGGATACAAAAAAATGAGAATTGCAATCACATCAAAATAATGCTAGCAAGAAAATAAAACATGTAAGAAACCAAAATTATAAACACATCTAACTAATCAAAGAAATAAGTGAATGTATGTAAGACATGTTTGTATAGGACTAGGTATATGCAAATAAATATACAAGTGCTAAATACTAGTGAGTTTTGAAAGAGTAATCTATGTAAGCTACTAAATAATATACATAAACATAATAACTAGAGTGTGTGGTGTAGGAATGACATAACCTGGATGGTGTAGTCATGTGGATGATGCCCCTAGTGGGTATGTATATCGATGTGTGTCTTGATGTAGAATCATGATACCCCCTCAATGGGTTAAGTGAATAATTCAAAGAGAAGGATATCACTGTACACACTCAAATAAGATTAAGTGAAGAATGTTAATGTAGATAAATTGACAAATAATAGAATAACACAAAAAATGTAAGTCTATCATAGTAGTAAAAATGTAGATCGTGGATGATGCATACAGTCAATTTTTTTTGGTATTTTTATATTGAATTATTTTTGTATTTTGAAATTTTGTATTATTTTTGAATTTTTGAAATATTTTGTCTATGTAAAATCAAGTATTAGGAGGTTATGTAAATTCAATAATGAGAAAATTATGTACAAGTAATCATAATAAGATTATATATAGGCATATGAATAAAAAGCTAGGCTAGAGGGGGTAAAAGGTCCAAATATGGAGATCATTAGGAAGGGAGATGGAGGAAAATATCATCACCAACATCATATATCTCTAGATCATCATCAAAATTATCATCATATTATGTAGATGTTATATACATGGTGTCATCAAAATGAAGGCAAATTGAGGGTTGATCTAGTGGTGGAAATGTTGATTCTCTTCTAAGATGTTTAGTTTTAGTATTAAATTTATTTGGTGGAAGTGAAGAAGCTAGTGCTGGTGGTGCTAAAATCTAAATAATACCATCATCCTATATTTTATCCAATCTATTTTGTAAAATTTTCATGATTTTGTATCATGACCTCTTATCCTATGAAAAAGATAAAATGGGTGACCATCCTGCTATGATATTATGCTAATAGGTCTATGCCATACTATAGGTAAGGTGATTAATACATGATTAAGTAAAAATTGTAACATAATCTATGGTTGATGTTGTGTGTTACCTACCTAAATTTTAATTATTAGGAATGTATCCATAGAGGTAACCATGTGAATTATATGTGCTAAGTGATCTATCTATGGGCATGAATGTGGAATATATCTAGAGAGTGTAGTACAAGATGCTAAGAGTGATGTAGGATGTCTAATGAGAGATCTAGATTCATATCAATACTCTCTTGGGCTAACTAGGGTAAATATCAACCCACAAAAATAGTCATTTGTGATTATGGGTGTCGTATTATCATTTTAAGAAGCTTGGGAATCTGTATCAACATCATGTAAATATGATAATTCAAAATTTACCAAAAGGGGTAACTGTGATATGGGAGTTTCATCAACTATAGTAGTAAAAGACAATGGTGTTGTGAGAGTGTCTATAACTAATAGAGTAACAATATCTATAGAATCAAATGGTACCATTATAACTATTGTTAGTGAGTGTATAACTATAATAGGTGTAGGAATCATGATTGATGGAGTAATGGGATGACTAAAGCTACTATGATTGCCTAAATATCTAGAACTAAGGGCATGACTGTAAGTGGAGGAGTGTGAGAAGTTTTAGTCTCTCTAACCTCATATTTAGGTATCTTATCAAGATAAATGCAATGAGGTGGTGGCTGAACGGTGAGATGAGGTGTCCCATCTGGCAAAATAGTCGAAGATGACTCTATATTTGTATAATAGCTAAATGGGTGGCTATCTATTAGACATGTGTATAGGTATCCTTCATGGATAAAAATAACACATCAATGAAGAGTAGAAGTAACTACTCCCATAACATGTATCTAGGGTCATCAGCGTAAAATATTATAATGAAGAGGACATGGCATGACCTGTAACTATGTAGAGAGAGTTTTGGGTCCTACCATGATATCCAAAGTAATGGTGCCTAATGTCTATTACGGTATATCATCAAACCCTCTAACGTTATTATATGATTTTTGCATGGGTTCCATATCTATACCCATGGCCTATAAGAAAGTAATATTGCATATATTAAGTTCGAAACTAGTATCAACTAGAACTCTCTAAACTGCACTCATTTTGACTTGAGCTTGTATAAATAGTAGTAAAATTTTGATAAAAAACTATCTGAGATGGCATGTCATCATTATCAAAATTAATAGTATCTTCTATAGTTTTATAGTTTTGATCATTGATGCAAAATAATAAGGCTCTAAATCAATTGGCATAGAAGTCTACGTGAGTGTTGATAAAGAATGTCCTTAAACACATTAGCTTTCTAAAGTAGTTCTAACATGGAAATATTAGTTGGAGTGTTTCTTAATTGATAAATAATATCATATGCCTTGTGTGGATCTACCTGTGTGGGTGGGTTAGGCTTGGGATGGGAAGGAATAAGAGGATGGTAGGGCTCTTGACTAGGTGGGGGAGGCATGGTAGCATATTGAGTAATATCTCTAACCACATTATCTACTATCCATATAGGACTAGTAGTAGCTATGAGAGGAGGTCAAAGATAATTAATAGGTTGAGGAAGAGGTGGGACAAAGGGTGTCAACTAGGTTCTTTGGTGATGGGTAGTGACTTTGGAAAGGGTAAAATGGACCATATAATATGACTCAGCATGGGATAGAGGCTCTAAGGGAGGTGATGCAAAAGATATCTTAGCATGTTGTTTATTAATAAATTTCTTAACATCATCCCATATTATGAAAAATAAACATGAAATACAAATAATGAATATTTGTACTACCATATGATAAACTTCATCAATCATGTACATGATAGGACCAATGATGGTCTCTTTATGTTTTACAAGAAAAGTAAGAAAAAATTGTAAATAAGTGAGATTCATTTTTGTAATTTGATTATAAATGTAAGTTGATACCTCAAGAAGCAAATAGGAGATAATACATGCAACTAGGGTTTTTATAATGATATATTTCTAAAATACTATGGAATTTTTAAAATAAAATTAGATTTATGAGTAAAGTATGCAACTAAAAATTTAGAAAATTATTGGAAGAAACTTGATTGAATAGGACCTAGTATGTCCAACTAGGGTTTTGAGAATTTTTTTTTTGAAAATTACTATTAATTTTTGAATTTTTAATGTATTTAATAATTTAAATATGCTATTAAAAATTCAAAAAAATGTTTGAAAATTAGTGTAAAAATACTAGGACCTAGTATGGGCACCTAGGGTTTGAAAGAAAATTATTTTAAAATTTAATATTAAATTTTAAAATTTGAAATGAATTTTTGAATTAAATATTGAATTTAAAATTCAAAAATTTAATGTAAAAATTAGTATGAATTTTACCCTAGGGTTTTTAAGGTTTTTGTGCACAAATGAAGTAAATCAAGTTCACCAAATGATTAAATAATTTTAGGAATATTGGGTTTTTATTGCTAATTTAGTTAAAGGGTCTAGATTGACAAATTAGTAAATAATATGAAATAAATAATATACTAATTTTTGAAATTTATTTGTAATCATATATTTTCTAAAAATAGTAATAAAAGGGAGAAAATAAGACTTAGCTTAAATTGTGATGATCTGACTGAGATAGGTTATGAGATTCACTGTGCAGGCCTTGGACATTATCAAAAATAAGATTTTGGGTTTCATTTTCTGATTGGATAGGAGCACTAAAATTGGATAAGAGTGGCACTGGTTCTATAGTCCTTATTTGATGTTGTTGTCTTAAGAGTCTAAGCTTTTTAGGATTTATTTGGTAGGTCTGTGTGACACTATCTCTAAATTTAAGAAACTTCATTATCAATAGTGCTCCTTGTAGTGATAATTTTCTTAATTTCTAATCTTTCAATGTAATTGAACAAAAAATTTGAAAATAGGGAAAATGGGTTAGTGTGTGTAAGATGTGCTAGATGTGATTCACACCTCATGTGTGGGAACATCATCTCCATACCAATACTCTAGAGAGGGATCAAGCCAAATGTATTTTTCCATTTGAAAGTGCTTGGTGTAATTATGATATGATAATGCATTAAATTTTAAACTATATGTACTTGAGGTGGCTATGGAATGGTGTAGAGATTTGGATGTGCTTAAGACTATACTAGATGGTTGTATGCAGAGAATAGGGAAGATTGCCTGAGTGGTTTCACTTGTATTCTTGCTTACTTGATAATATTTTCCAACCCTTTCCAAGTGATCTTTGATTGGGATTTTAAAAGGATCTATTATTCATGGATTGAATTTTCTCGTGTTAGGTCAAAAGGGAAAAGGATGGGAAATCAAAAGAAATTGACTATTGGGGCCAAAAATGAGCTTGGATGACAACACCAAAAGTGGACAATAGTGGCACTAGTGGTCCTATCCTAGTTGGGTGTTATTATCCTAGGTAGATAGGACCTAGGGGTATGGATGGGTCATGAAGAGAGGGTCACTAATGGAAGGCTATAGATGATTAGGAATCAGTGAAAACAAGCCTATAAGGGTCATGAGAGAAAGCAAGAGGGATCTATGGGTTGGGTGTCCTTATCCATGCTCAAGTTACCAATTTTTTCATTTTATATGACTAAAAACCTATCCATAAGCACAAAATTTCCTAAAAATACTTGAGATTGTAAACCCCAAAAGAACATACTGCTAACTCTTAATGCACTCAAGTTAATTTTAACCAAAATAGAGTTGACCCATTTTGATATCACATTCATAACATCCAATATGAATTATAATAGAATTGTATCAAGTAATACCTATATATTAATAGAATATATAGCTCACTATAAATAGGTTTCAAAGTCTCCTTTATAACCAAGCCAAAAAATGAAAACCCTAACCTTCATCTATATATGCACAAATAAAAATATACTTCCATTTCAATATGGATTAATGTTTATATGTGTTTAAACATATGGATGGGGCTATACCTATTTAAAAAAATTCAATGGCATAACTAGAACATTCTATAAATCATTCTAAAATGATAAGATCATAAATTTAATTTAACAAACCCAACCTAAGATTGCAATCTTGGTTTCTCAAAATCCAAGATCTTTCTTCTATTTTCTCCTCATCCACTATCTCTAATCAAAAATCATCTACCTTACATATATATCCAAATTATCATGTTATTTATGCCAAAACAAATGAATACCCCCGACAAAACTTAGTTTTTAATAATGAAACTCTAGTTCTATAACTTAATAAACTAATTTGGATCAACTAGAGGGTTAGGATTATTGACATTGGATTTACCATCACTAGCTAGTCTTCGATGTGACATTATTGTTTTCGACAATATAAGAATAAGAATATGTTAATGGACTCATTAATTACAAAAGTTTGAGCCTTGGCTCTAATACAATAATGTAACAACCTCTCAGGGTTAAACTAGAATTAGGTTAATATTTTTTAATTAACTCATTAATAAATTATCCTCACTTATTCCAAGTATTAATTTTTTTTATCTAAATGTATAATTAAGTAAAATATTATTTTAACTATCAAGTTATTCATATGATTCATTAAGTTAATGATCAATATACATGATTACAAATTCCTTTTGTACATAAAACATAAAATGGTACTTACAGAATACCCAAATTAACAATCAAGCACTGTTAGAGTAATATCACAACAAATGCAAGAATAAATAGCCATCTATTATAATTATAAAATCACCATCAAATATTAAGAGTATACATTATTACATATTTGAATAATAAATTACAATTAATATAATATTCCACAAAAATACAAGTCTAAATGAACTTGTTAATATCCAAAAGTAATTATGAGTAAAGCCTCTATCAGTTGCATATTGTAGGGGGGAGAGAGTATTATTCAAGTGATTTTCCACACCAACCATGCTCCATAGATCCCTCACACAATATTTCAACTAGGTAATGGCCCTCCCTTCATGGATGGGTAGATAATGATAATAAGAGAATTGAGAATGTCAACCAAAACTTTTGTGTTGTAAGATAATAATCACATGAAGAATATCATAAAGAAATACATTCTAACATGATAATGTGCAAAACATGCAAACTAAATCAGACAAGTGAATTGACAATGTTTCAATCATAAACATTACTTTTTCCATAGTTTTAGCATAGTTTTCCAAACCTGAAGATCAGTTAGATGTCACAAACTAACATTGTGACCCCTTTTGGAAACTAGACTATAGCCTACTTTAGCATGTTTTGATAGCACTTAGGCTAATGATAGTTGATATTGGTCTTATTTTTAGATGGTTATGATGTAGGTACTTTGGATAATTGAGGTGATACATTACATCATGATTTATTATCATAGTGGATTCATTATATATTGATACACATATTGCTTATGTTGGGTTCTTTTTATCCTATTATATGCACATGTTGCTTCAATTAATTACATTTATATATGTTATTGATAAATTATGTTTTACTTGATTGACATTGATCACTTTTGGAACTATTGATTTTACCTCACAAGACATGTGTGGGTTCATGGTTATTAGGACTAATTCTTGCCCTTCTCAACTATAGTTTATTATACTTGATTTATCATTTCATGTCTAATGATTCATGCTAAATTATTATTATTATTATTATTATTATTATTATTATTATTATTATTATTATTATTATTATTATTGACATCATCTAGGTACTACTGATGTTTTATTTGGTGGATGTAGGCATTAGGTCATGAGCTAGGCTTAGTATTGGGTTTGGACATCTTGGTTATATCCATGGGAAATTGACCATTTGGAATGTCACTACAATAGGTATAACATGTATTATGTGATATTGAGCCACCGTCATGTATATGACTTTGTGTTATTGTTTTTATCATTATTGGTCTCACCTTATTTTGGGCATGTGTGTTTTATTCTTGTTCCCCAATTGAGATTATCAAGTTTTGGTCATCATCATTCCTTGTGCCTATCCTTATGTACTTGAGGTCCTTCTTACACTTTGGATATCCTACTTGGGTGTCATGAACACATGATGATTAAGCCATAAGGAAGTGGCTTATCTTGTTATCTTGTTATGCTTGGTTCTATGTGTTGATCCTTTTTCTTGATGACATTATTATTTTGTGGTTTAACTTTTACCCTGGTCAGGATTGGTTTCATCAAGGCTAGTGTGGTTTATCTACCTTGGAGAACATCTTATTACCTTTTTTATGGTCAATTGACCGTTAGAAGCTTGATCAGCTAGTGGGGTCAACTTCATGATTTTTGTTGATCGATATTATTTTAATGATTCTATTATTTAGTATCATTTTATTAATTTATCATTTCTTGTTATTTGTCTAGTTAAGGATTAGATTGTATTATTATTATTATCTTATTCAACTTAAAATTTTGTCGATTAAGTATTTTAATGACTTTATATTATTATTATTATTATTATTATAATTATTATTATTATTATTATTATTATTTAATTGATTTTATCAATTTGATTATCTTTATTATTTTATAACCTTATCACTTTTGGTTAATTTTTTTAATTATTGATTTTGTAATTATGTTTATTTAATAATTTTTATAGCTTTAAAGTTTATTTTAATGTTATTATATTATATAAATCTTGTCATTTATTTTTATTAATATTCAGATTTTGAAAGGATATTATTCTGGATTAAAGTGCTTCCTCAATTATTATTTAAATAATTTTAATTTTCATTATTATTAGTAATTTAATTTAAGATTTTATTAATTGATATTATTTTATAATTTTGTTGATAAATTGCATAATGATCTGGTCATTAATTAGTTAATGATTTTCTAATAGCTATCTTTATTTCATTGTTATTTCTTGGTTGCCCTATGAGAGAATCCAAGGGGAAGAATGAATTTAATATTTATTATTTATTTGGGTATTTATTATTATTTACTATTATATATATATATATATATATATATATATATATATATTAGTTAATTATTTTCTATTAAATATCCTTATTTTATCATTATTTCTTGGTTGGCCTATGAGAGAAGCCAAAAGGGAAGAATGAATTTAATATTTATTATTTATTTGGGGATTTATTATTATTTACTATTACACACACACACACACACACACAATTTTAATCTAATATAGCTTGAGCCATACACTAAAAGAAGCATGGAACAAGAATGGAAATATGATAGAGGCATGGTCATGGTAAATGGGAGGAGATGCAATTATCAGTTGGGACAAAAAAGTATGGTGTATGGTTGGGAAATTTGGTTGAGGGGGGGGGTGTGTTGGATGAAAAAGGTTGAATATGGCATGTAGAAGGAATGGTATGAGGGAGGGAAATGAATAACATAGAAGAGGAAAGTGAGAAGGGAGTAGAGAGAGTGGTGTTGGTAGGAAATAAAAAGGGCTGGGCATAGCATTGATAGGAGGATTGGGTGAAGACATGATAGAGCATGGGTGTGGCAGAGCTGAGGATGGTGAAGGGAGACAAGGGATGACAAATTAAAGTATGGATAGGTATATGAAGGGAAGGTATTGTTTCAGACATTTTATTATACCATGAAAATTATTCCATCCATAAATCCCACCTGATAAGCTAATTCTAACCTTAAATTGGTCACTTTCTTTGGAAATAATAAAGAATGTTTTAGAGGTAGAATTTACAATCTAACAATTAAAAATATGTTTTTGTTGTGTTCTTGGCTGGGTGAATGCATTCTATGGGTAGAATTATTCATATTTCCCCCCTTTTACTTATTAATTATTTATGCCATGATCTACCAAAAATTAAAACTTCTTCTAGGTTTATTGGGTTGTGTGTTTGGGAATTTCTCAAATTTATTCCTTTATGGAACACTGTGGCATTAAGATGGTTGTCTTTCTATTTTTTTTAATTGATTATTAAATAATGCATTCAATCTACCTTAATTTTTTATTCAGATAAGTTGTAAACATGTTAATGGGTTACGACACCTTAACCTCTTGGCTATACCTTATGGGGTTAACATAATTGATTTAGTTCCCTTAAAAATCTTGAGGGTAAATTTTGGTCAACTATAAACTATATATATTTCCTAGTTGGATTATAAAATAATTTGGGGTTCATTTAATTATATGGGTAGAATGTTATTTTTATTATATAACCTTCAAATTGATTTAAATCAATTGATCCCATATAAAACCTCTTAGGTAGACCCTTTTATTTTATCGATATTTATATATTTTTTCTTGAATTTAGACTAAGTCAATTTAGGGGTGTTATTATCATTCCCATAAAAGGGATTTATTTTATTTTATTCAATGATTCAATTGAATAATTTAATATCTTATGACCTCAGTATTTTAAAACTGATTCTATATATTTATTAAATTTTTGACGTGTTAGGTCATGAGCAAATCCTTGTTGAGAATTGTTATCTTCCAGTCAATGTCAAATCATAATTTAATATTTATGGAAGTTTGCATTCTCATAAAAATTGTTTTAAATATAATTTTATAATGAGAGGGATCATATGAGGTTGTGATACCTCATGATGATCCCATGAAATCCTTTCTATCAATTTTTAAACTTTTAATCAATTTTCAAACCTTGAATGATTTCTTGAATCATTAGTTTCTATTGTGGAAAAATATGGTATATGCCTGAAATTCATGTGTTAATTGGTATTATGGATTAGATATTTTAGACATTGAATTTTGATGGAAATCATCATCAAAAAATTTATGTATGCTTTGGGCACTACTCATGCCAATGGTTCAGCTGAGTATTATGATTTATGTTTCTGTATTGCTCTTTTGTCTTGATTGATGGTTTGTAAGTCTTACCGGTGGCTCAATATTATATATATAATTATTACTTCACTCAAGTACTGGGTTATCAAAACCCTCCACCAAGATGATGGTTGGGGTGGTAAGGGCCACTAATAATTGGGATCATAGGTTGGTTATGAGGGGTGTCCCTCTTGTAGAGTTTTCCCTTCTCCATTGTTGTACTTAGTTTGTATATGATAGCTTCCTCTTGTTTGTGCATGTTGATATATGATGTTGGATAGATGGATTCTATATGTTTGCTCATTTTAATTAATAGACCATCTTATTACATTACATAATTTTATAATATTGTAAATTTTAAATATGGACATTAGTGGATATGTTGTAGACATTGGAGGAAATCTAGTTGATAGTTGTGTAGTTCTTATATATTTAACCAACTTTAATTATTCCTTGGTGTGCATTATATTGGGCTCTATTTACCATAGGATAATTAATGTATTTATAATATATAATGTTAAACTAGATCATTTCATATCATTGTATGTTTATGATGTAATGATATACTTGTTGGTTTTCATTAGGCATGGAATGGTAAAAGGTTAGTGTTATAACAAGTTGTAACTATAATGTCTTTACACTTGAATTATATGGAAGTACGATGGTGTTATCTTATGATATTATGCTAGAAATATTCATGCCATTTAGTAGCTGAATTTAACTTGATGAACCTATTAATTTTACCCATGTATTTTAAGACTTATAATATGGATTAGATAAATATGAAAAAACACCTGAAACCATGTGTGTAATTCTATTGTGTCTTCATTTGGCATTCAATAACAATATGTTATAAATAAGAAAGTGGTGGATTATATCTCTTATTAAAATGGATAGTTATGTTATAACTAGTCATTATAAATATGATTCAAGGAGTGTACCATCATGTTCTTTTGAAATTAGTTATGATCTCCCATGGTAGGAATAAATAGGAAATATCTTAAGTATTGAGTTGTTAACTAGACATTGACAATTAAGGTCTTTATTGGTGAAATGAATATTGATGTAATCTTTAAGGGCCACTGAATGAATAATCAATTCTATTTTGTCAATATTATTCCATTAACTTGATAGTGAATAGTAAGTGGACTTACCTAATGAATTATGAAACATTATGCCTTCTACTTGTTATGCCATTTCTTAGAATTGGTTGTAATTCCATTTAAGTGGATTACTTATATTTCTAAAGAAATGAAGTAAGATAGATTAATTATCATCATATATGACCCCACCATAGGAATTATGGATTATACCATTAATAGTGTTATAATGGTTTAGACATATGTCATGTTTCCTAAAAGGCTAATAATTTAGATGTTTATAATGAAACCCTTATTTAATGTGAGTTAGTTAAAATTTCATTAATTCTTATATGATAATGGATATGCGTTAGTTAGATTAGTTATGTACATGCATAAAACATTAAATCTTCTCATTACGAATGAACATAATGATATACCTTGTGTTACGACTATTAAATATGAATAATCCATGTGTTTGAAAAATAATCCTAGAATGAAAATGAGAAAATATTTAGGTTATGGAAACCTTTAAGTAAAAACTTGGTTATATGATTAAATAATCTACTTTGGAAATGATTTACTAAATCATACTTCTTCTTAATAAACACCATATTTAACACAAGAATATTTAAATAATGAACTTACGTAGTCATATGCATGATATTTGAGTGGCATAAATACATGTGTTTAATAATGTGGTAGGATAACTAAAGGATAAATAAGTAATATTACGTGTGAGATCCCTTGGGATGGATCACAAGATGGTGATCCTATAACATGACAAGTGAGGTGTAATCAATTTTCCATTGCTAAATGTATGCTTGTTCAATAAGATGCTAGTGTGTGTGATGTCACCTACCTAGAGTTAGTTATTTTGTAATTGATATAATTTTTAGGATGACAATTCTTCTCCATAGAGTTACATCTTATGTGTGTGGCCTTCACCTATTAAGGAAATGAAAGTGTGTTGTTCCTAGAGGATCTTACATCCTAGTATGGTGATCAATGGGAGTAGTCCTCACTATGGTGATTCCCTCAAAGACTTTGGATCCTTTAATTATGTCATTTTGGCTTTAGTAGTGTAATTGAGGTATCCACTCACTAATATCACAATGTAAAAGACTTTCCTTAGCAAGTTAGCAAGTTGGATCCTTGTGTTTAGTCCTTTGGAACTTAGTGCTTAAGTATTGTACTTCTACCTTATCCTACTTGCTTATAAAGTATTTGCCTAACTAGATGACCATAGATGTAATTAATTCCATTTTAGTTATTTATAACATTATTCTTAGGGATGTTTGGGTTTTTGGTAGTGGGTTGTCAATAATTCTCGTATGAATTAGTTTTATGCAGTGGGATCTTTTATTTCCATGTTACATACTTTGATAGATAACTTTAAAAAAATGGGGTTATTTTATCTGGTATTAGAGCTTGTGCTTTAGATATTTATAATAAGTTTTGACAAGTTTCACTAACTTTTGTCATGTGCTTGAAATTCTAGTTGATATTTTATGTGGTTATGAATACTCTTGTAAGAGATTATGTTTATGTAATGCAATTTAGGTGGCTTTAAATTCTCATATTATAGATGTACATATCATTTTTGAGACTTATTTTACCATCATGTGTGTGTATGCCTTATGATGGCTGAATGCCACCTATATGTCTACATTTTATTGATAAGAATGAACTAGAGCCTTATAATTTATCATTCAGACTAAATTATGGATGGAGTTATATGCCTTGCATGGACTTATATATGTCTCATATGCTTTATAAGGTCATGTGGTGACCCTTATAAGTCACTTAATCTCCTGGATGAGTTGATTAGTGATTTACTTATGAAAGATTAAAGTGATGGAAGTTCCTATATTAAGAAATGTATATGTGTAAATTAGTAAATTTATATTGGTAATCTTGTGATGATTACCCATGTCTTTGGTTTGGATCAACCCTTCCCTTATTGATTACATTTGAGGCAAGTGTCATTAGTTAACTATTGACTTGTATGGGTAGGTCAATGGAATATTGGTGATCATCACTTCACCTTATAATTGAGGAAATGATGTTTAATATCTATTGTTAAATTTTATAGTTGAGTCATTAGTATATGATTAAACCATCCTAACCTTGGAAAGACCAAGGGTTGAGCTCAAACCTAGAGAGCTACATAAGGTAAGGGTGTTAGATTTACTAGGTACGTTAGTGAGGATTGGGATCTCCACTTCATGGGAGCATCTTGAGATATATTAAGAGTTGATCTTATTTATGTATTTAGTCTCTTTGAGTTATATAGAGAAGCATGTGCCTTCATAACTCCAAAGGGATGAAAATAAATAAGTGTGTAGGTATGTTTATTTCCCATCTTGTATTTATGATGATGCTTTAATCATAGATGTGTTTACATCGATGATGGTTGGTTGATCATGGATAGGTTAGTTTCCATGAAGTTTCCATGTTGACCATGGATGTGTTATGTCCATAGGGATGTTTATTTCATTATGGCTGAGTCATACATCCATGAAGATGCTTAATAGAAAGCTCAACTATGTTTTGATACTCATAGGATGTCTATTGTGATATAGATATGCCCTACATCCATGAGGATCTATATTATGAGTTCAATTGAAATTGTTGATTTTTAAAATGGCAATTTCCATGGTAGTACTATAGAATTCACTTTTTCCTTGGCTAAGTCCACCCTTTCCAAAAAATGAGGTTGTGTCAAGCAAGCATTACTATTTAACCTTTGACTTATTAGATTAAGTCAACTATAAGAATAGTTAATGTAAGATTGTTGTTAAAATAATGAGATAATGCATTAATAGACATTGATAGATGGCTTAGGTGAGCTATCCAATGATGTCAGGGTATAATATCTTGAGAGTTCCAAGGGTGTGACTTAAGCCTAAAGGGTCTAGTGGGTGAGTGTGACTGACTTGATTGGGCAAGTTAGAGAGTTTTTGGGGTCTCTTATTACTATCAATTACCATGAGCATTATATCCATGATGTATAGACATTATTGGTAAATTTTTAAGAAATCATGGAGATAAATTTTAGGCCTTATTGGAACACAACCTTCTTAGAAGGAATTTGATTATGATTTGAGATCCTTGGGACTCATTATGTGTATTTTATGATGGTCATTTGGTGTCATTTTGATGACATCCAAACATTGAGTAACCTGATGTGGGTCGTGGACCCTTATTCTTCACTACCATGTGCATTATTTTTTGTGATGTGAAAGTACCTTGGCATATATTGAATGCTTGAGTCATTTATGTGTGACTTATTCTCATGTGTCTCCTTCTTGTATACTAACTATTATGTGTTGTATAATTATTACTTTTCTTTGATCTTGCTAAATCATGTAAATTGTTGTCTTTATTATACTTGTGCATTTAGTTTACCTTATGGATTTTCACATCCTTGTTTTGATATCAACCTTGTTGTGTGAACTTTTATAATTCATTGATTATGTCAAATCATGTAAATTGGTATCTTTTACACCTTATGCGTATGAAATAACCTTGTGGGTTTTCATTTCTGTTATTGATATCAACATTGTTGTATGAGATTTCACATACATGGTTATATTTTGTTAACTATTGAATGTTTGAATAATGGCAAAGTTAATTTTGTAACAGGTTATTTCAATCCTAAAGGCAATCATGTGAACCTTACTTTGATATGTGTTTTTGGCATCCTTGTATGAATATTTTGTGTACATGTTTTAGAGTAAATGTCATTCATGTTGTTAACATTTTTGGTATGTGGTAATATGGGCATGCACCATTCATGTGATGTATTTTACTCTCTTGAAAGCAACTTCTATTTGATTAAATTTTCCAAGGTATAATGTTGTATTATGATGTGTATTCCCACATTCACTACTATAGAATTGAGTATTAGTGAAAGTATGAGGTTGAGGGTAGAGAAGCACTACATCCAAAATGATTTTGACTGGGTATGGGTCAAGAAGTGGAGTTTCTCATAGGCTAAAAATCCACTTTTCTCCTTTATATAAGTAGCCACCTAATTCACTTAGAGTGTGCACCATGTGTGTTATAAGTTGGCCATGGAGTCTTAGTGCACAATGGTTACCTTATGGATTTATCATTACTTTAGCTACCTCTTGGAGGTTGTGGTAAAAAGAAACCATTGTGAAGTTTTACTATTTGCCCTTGTGAACCAATAACTGGTCCTGTAGACTTGGACATTTATGTAAATAGGCAAGATGGTACTTACTGAGATGCATGAATGTGTTGTCATATAGGTGTAACCATGATTTGTTTAAGGTATTGTTATTATTATACCTATTAGAAATATTTTGGGATGAATATTTATATCTTATTTTAAAAGAATTACTAAAATGTATGCAAATTTTGTGTCCTGATAGAGTAACACTAAGCCCTGATTAGGTGGTGTTTAAAATCCTAGGTACCCACTTGACTCTTGGATAGAGTGATAAAATTTGGGTGATGCCCTTAGATGGTTATTTTTGGATGGTGGGATTGGTATCCCTTGACCATCATGTGAGCTCATATATATGTTGGAGAACATGATGTAAGCCTTTGAGTTACATGTGATGCATGGTATGGATTCTTTGGTGTTTAGTGTGGTTGGTGTGGGACACTACACTAACCCTTGAATGCTTTATGATATAGTGTAGTGACCATAACACTATGGATTACTACCCTTGTGATATGGCATTCTCTAATGAATGCTCTTTGGATTATGCATGTGTCATAATGTTTTAGTGGAATATTTCCACTCTTGATTTAAACTCTAGTTGCAATCAGGGGGATTAGATATTTTAATAATTATTATCGCCCTATTATAGGTCTATATGTGTTGATATAAGTAACTTTGACCCTAGTCTATATATGTATATATAGACTAGGGTGACATCAATTTTTGTCTTCAGGTTCCTTAGCTGCATGTTCTGACTTGGGAGTGTTGTTAGTGCCCTTATTGGGAAATGTAGTAATGAATATGTGAGCTATTATGTTTCGGGACACTGTGCGTTTGTGATGCTTTTTGATTACCTTTTTAAATGGCTACAATGGTTAATTTATGTGTTGTTATACTAGAATTAATAGCTATTACCTTGGTATTTTGTTGTCTATTATAGGCATTTTGGGTTTAGTGAAACTATTGTAGCTATTTTTAGCAAATTTTGACATTTTGATAGCCTTTCAAGGCATGAGATTAGAGAAATTCCAACCAAGTTGGCATATTTAGTGGAATTTTCTATTGTTTAAATGTGTTTAAGTGATGTTTTTCCATTTAAGTGTTGTTAAGGACATGTGAAGATGGGAAGGAGGCCATTAATTGGCCTAATGTATTATATTATGTGGTTATCCTGATGATGGTAGATATGAATGCTAGTAAGATAGGGCTGAGACATGGCCACCTCGTAATGGGTGGAGAGATCATGTAAGTAGTGTTAATTGATTTAGTTGAATTTTTTGGAGAACTTTTTCCTTGACTATTGATGGTCATCAAGATGGTTCATCTTTAAGGAGGGGAGGATGTCATGAGCTGACCTTGTGGCATCTTTTGGATACTAGACTATAGCCTGATTTAACATGTTTTAAAAGCACTTAGACTAATGATTGTTGATGTTGGTCTTATTTTTAGATGGTTAGGATGCATGTATCTTGGATATCTAAGGTGATATGTTACATCATGATTGATACTCATAATGGATTCATTATATCCTATTATGCATACTGCTTATGTTGGGTTCATTTTATCTTATTATATGCATATGTTGCTTCAGTTAATTACATTACTATATGTTATTGATATATTATGTTTTACTCAATTGACATTCATCACTTTTATAGCTATTGATTATGCCTCATAAGACATGTGTGGGTTCATGGTTATCATGACTAACTCTTTCCCTTCTCAACTATAGTTGATTATACTTGATTTATCATTTCATGTCTAGTTATTCATGTTAAATTATTATTATTATTATTATTATTATTATGACATCATCTAATTACTATTGATGTCTTATTTGGTGGATGCAGGCACTAGGCCATGAGCTAGGCTTGACATTGGGTTTGGACATCTCAGGTATATCTATGAGTAATTGAATATTCAAAATGTCACTCTGACAAGTATAGTGTGTATTATGTGATATTAAGCCACCATCATGTATATGCCTTTATGTTATTTCTTTTAGTCATTATTAGTCTTGCCCTATTTTGGGCATGTGTTTTTTTCTTGTTCTCCAATTGAGATTATTGATTTTTGGTCATCATCATTCCTCATGCCTATCATTGTGTACTTGAGGTCATTTTATCATGTTGGATATCCTACTTGGGTGTTGTGAACACATGATAATTAAATTATAAAAAAGTTGCTTATCTTATTAGCCTATTACGCTTGGTTTCATGTGTTGATCCTTTTTCTTGATGACATTATTGTTTTGTGGTTGTCTTTTACCCTAGTTGGGGTTAGGCTCATAAAGGCTAGTGTGGTATCTTGACCTTGGAGAGCATCTTATCACCTCTTTCATGGTTGATTGGCAACCGAAATCTTGATTGGCTACTAGGGTTGACTTCACTATTTTTGTTGATTGATATTATTTTAATGATTCTACTAATTAGTATCATTTTAATAATCTATCATTTCTTGTTATTTGTCTACTTAACGATTCTATTGTAATATTATTATCTTAATCAGCTTATAATGTTGTTGATTAAGTAATTTAGTGACTTTATATTATTATTATTTAATCAATTTTATAGATTAAATTATCTTTATTATTTTTATAACCTTTTCACTTTTTGTTAATTATTTTAATTATTGATTTTGTAATTATCTTTAATAATAATTTAATTGGTTTAAAGTAGATTTTTGCACTATTGTATTATATAGATCTTATCATTTATTTTTATTAATAATTGGATTTTGAAGGGATATTATTCTTGATTAAAGAGCTTCCTCAATTATTATTTTAATAGTTTTATTTTTCAATATTATTAATAATTTAATTTAAGATTTTATTAATTGATATTATTTTATAATCTTGTTGACAAATTACTTAATGATCTGGTCATTAATTAGATAATGATTTTTTATTAGCTATCCTTATTTTATAGTTATTTCTCAATTGGCCTCTGAGAGAAGCCAACAAGGAAGAATGAATTTAATATTTATTATTTATTTGGGGATTTATTATTATTTACTATATATATATATATATATATATATGTAATTTTGATATAACTTGAGCCATATGGTAAAAGAAGCATGGACCAAGAATGGAAAAAGGATAGAGGTATGGGTGTGGTAAAGGGGAGGAGATGTAATTAGTAGCAAGAATACAAATGTATGGCATATGGTTGGGTAATTTGGTTTGGGGGTGTGTGGGATGAAAAAGGTAGAATATGGTGTGTAGAAGGAATGGTATGAGGGAAGGGGATGAATAACATAGGAGAGGAAATTGAGAAGGAATTAGAGAGAGTAACATTGGTAGGAAAGAAAAAGGTTGGGTATAGCATTAATGGGAGGATTGGGTGAAGGCATGACAGAGCTTGAAGATGTTGAAGGGAGACAAGGGATGACAAAATAAAGCATGGTTGGGTGTATGAAGGTAAGGTATTATTGTAGACCTTTTATTACACCATGGAAATTATTCTAGCCTTGTATCCCACCTGATAATCTAGTTCTAACCTTAAACTTGTCACTCTCCTTAGAAATAATAACGAATGTTTTAGAGGTAGAATTTACAATCTAGAAATTACAAATATGTTTATTTTGTGTTCTTGGCCGGGTGAATGCATGTTATGGGCATATTTATTAATTTTTCCTTATTAATTACTAATGTCATAATTTCAAAACCTCCTATAGGTTTATTGGGCTATGTGTGTGTTTGGTAACTTCTCAAATTTCTCCCTCTATGGAACATTGTGACATTAAGATGGCTATCTTGCTATTTTTATTTTGTTGATTATCAAATAATGCATTCAAACTACTATAATTTTTTATTTATGTAAGGTGGATACATGTTGATGGGTTTCTACACCCTACCCCCTTGGATACACCTTATGGGGTTTTGGTAACTATTATAAAACCTATAAACTGCTTTAGTTTCATTAAAAATCTTATAGCAAATTTTGGTCAACTATAAACTATATATATTTCTCAGTTGGATTGTAAAATAATATGGGGTTTCATTTAATTATATGGGTAGAATGTTCTTTTGATTATATAACCTTAAAATTGATTTAAATCAATTGAGACCATATAAAACCTCTCGAACAAACCCTTTTATTTTATTGCTATTTATATATCTTTTCCTAAATTTGGACTAAGTCGATTTGGGGGTGTTATTATTATTCCCATAAAAGGGATTTTTCTATTTTGTTCAATGATTCAATTGAATCATTTAATATCATATGACCTCAATATTTTTAAATTGATTCTATATATATTTATTACATTCATTATGTTTTGGGTCATGGCAAAGCCCTATTGAGACTTATTATCTTGCAGTCAAGGTGGAATCATAATTTAATGTTTATGGAAGTTTACATTCTCATAAAAAATATTTTAAATAGAATTTTAAATGGGGGGATCATATGAGGTCATGAGACCTCATGATGATCTTTCAAACCCCTTTTTATCAATTTTAAAACTTTTAATCAATTTTCAAAACTTGAATGATTGCTTAAATCATTAATTTCTATTTTGGAAAAAATATGGTGTATGCCTAAAATTCATGTGTTAACTGGTCTTATGGATTGGATATCTTAGACCCTAAATTTTGATGGAAATCATCCTCTTCAAAAATATGATGTATGCCTTGGGCACTACTTAGGGCAATAGTTTGGTTGAGTATTATCATTTATGTTTTTGTATTGCTTTTTTGTCCTTGTTGATGGTTTGTAAGCCTTACTGATGGCTCAGTATTATGTTTATAATTCTTACCTTGCTTGAGTATTTGGTTGCTAAAACCCACCACCAAGATAATGGTTGGGGTGCTAAGGGTCACTGATGGTTGGTATCATAGGATTAGTTGTGATGGGTGTCCCTCTTGTAGTGTTATTCATTCTACAATATTGTACCTAGATTACATATGACAACTTCCTCTTGTTTGTGTTTATTGACATATGATGTTGAACTAAGGGATTGTAGTTGTTTACTAATTTTAAGTGGTAAACCATCTTATTACATTATATAGTTTTACAATATTTTTAAGTTAAAATATGGACATTATTGTATATGTTATAGACATTATAGGAAATATGGTTGAGAGTTATGTAGTTCTTATATATTTAACCAATTGTAGTTATTCCTTGGTGTGCATTATATTGGGCTCTATTTACCATAAGACTGTTAATGTAATTAGAATAATTCATGTTAAACTGGATCCTTGCATATCATTGTATGTTTATGATGTACTGATGTATTTGTTTCTTTTAAGTAGGCATGTAATGGTAAAATGTTATTGTTAGAACAAGTTGTAACTATAGTTTTTTTAAATGTGAATTACATAGAAGTATGACGGTGTTATCTTATGATATTATGATGGAATATTCATGCCATTTAGTAGCTGAATTTAACTTGATTAACCTATTACTTATACCCATGTATTTTAAGACTTAGAATATGGATTAGATAAATATGAAAAAACACCTGAAACCATGTGTGTAATTCCATTGTGTCTTCATTTTTAATTCAATAACATTATGCTGGAAACAGGCAAGTGGTGACTTATATATCTTATTAAGATGGATAGTTATGTTATAACTAGTCATAATAAATATGATTCAAGGAGTGTACCATCATGTTCTTTTGAATTTAGTTCCGATCTCCCATGGTGGGAATAAATGGGAAATCTCTTAAGTATTGAGTTGTTAATTAGAAAATGATTTTTAAGGTTTTTATTGGTGCAACAAATATTGATGTAAACTTTATGGGCCATTGAAAGAATAATCAATTCTAGTTATTCAATATTATTCCATTGACTTAATAATGAATAGTAAGTGGACTTACCTAATGAATTATGAAACCTTGTGCCTTCTACTTCTTATTCCATTTCTTCGAATTGGTTGCAATTTCATTTAAGTGTATTACTTCTATTGCTTCAGTAATGAAGTAATCTATATTAATGATCATCATATGTGACTCCACCTTAGGAATTATGGACTATACCATTAATAGTGTTATAGTGGTTTAGACATATATCATGTTTCCTAAAAGGCTAATAATTCAGATGTTTATAGTGAAACTCTTGTTTAATGGAAGTTGGATAAAATATCATTATTGCTTATATGATAATGGATAGGCATTGGTTATATTAGTTATGTGCATGATTAAAAAAAAAATTCCTTTCCAATGAACTTCATGATATACCTTATGTTGTGACTATTAAATGTGAATAATCTGTGTTTGGAAAATAATCTTAGAATGAGAATGAGAATTAGTAGGTTATGAGATCATTTAAGTTAATACCTTGTTATATGATTAAATAATCTACATTAGTAATGATTTACTAAATCATACTTCTTCTTAATAAACACATGAGTTAATATATAAGACTATTTAAATAATGAACTTGCATAGTCATATGCATGTTATTTGAATGTCATAAATACCTATGTTTATTTAATAACATGGTAGGATAACTAAAGGATAATTAAGTAACATTAGGTGTGAGACCCCTTGGGATGGCTCATGAGATGGTGATCCTATAGCATGATAAATGAGGAGCAATTGATTTTCCATTACTAAATGTATGCTTGTTCAACAAGATACTTACATGTGTGATGTCACCTAATTAGAGTTAGTTATTTTATAATTCATATAATTTTTAGGAGGATAATTCTTATTCATGGTGTTACATCTTGTGTGTGTAGCCTTCACCTATTAAGAAAATTTAGGTGTGATTTTCTTAGAGGACCATGGATCCTAGTATGATGATCAATGGGAGTAGTCCTCACTTGGGTGATTCCCCTGAAGAGTTTAGATCCTTTAATTATGCCATGTTGGCTATAGAAATGGAATAGAGGTCTATATACACATAATATTTTAAAACTTTTATTGATTACTGACACTTTGTATCTTATATGAACTGGTTGAGTCTCAATCTCTCTAAATGCATGCCATAAGGGGTGCATTAGGAAAGCGGTGTGTAGACCATCAGTGCTTTGTAAGATTGTTGTTCCTTTTACCACTTACCATCTACACACTTGTCTCTTAAAACCATTAACCCTAAGATTATTTTTATTAATCCTACTTATTATAGTCTTTTCCTCTTTCCATTCTTCCTTTTCTTACCTTAGTACCCTTTTGGGACAATCAACTATACTGGGTCGACAAGATCGACCTAGTATAGTTTAGGGGTATTTTTCACTTTCTTGGCTTGTTATCCTTTTGATTGACCTAGCTTAGAACTAGTGCTTTGTCCCCAAAAACACACTGGGTCAACCCTTTATTTCCAATGTTCCTAGGATGATTTAGGGAAAGATCCACACACACACACACACACACACACACACACACACACACACACACACACACACACACACACACACACATATAAGTTCATTTCCCACCATTTCATAATAGAATAATTAGTAGTAAAGAAATGCAAGTGAACATTTGCTTATTGACCATTCTACATGAAGAATAAAACTTAGGGTTCCATACTTTATTTGGAGATATGTATCTTGTCTTATGAATAAGTATTTTGGATGCTTAGATAGCTTGTGTAGCCTAAATCTGATTTATCTTGGTTATCTTTACATACCACAATAATCTATTGTGAATCACCTTGGTGAAGGGAGAGATTGAGGCAAAGTGGTTTCATATTCCTAGGTAAGTATTCCTAACTTTATTTCTCCTTTGTAAGAGTAGATAGATAATGAATTTGTATTATTCTCTGATGTATTATGATTTTTTATACATTGACATGAGTATATGTCTTCTAATACATTTTTAGTTTAGTTTTTTTTTCTTGTTTCTAACCCCCATTTTGTGCCATAAGCTTTGGTGTGCACTAGATTAGATTTACTTTCTTGTTATTAAAATAGGTGAAATGTTTTAAACCTTATGACTCCATTAGGTTTTTTATGTGATTGTGTTAGATTGTAGGCTTTGGAACCCTTAATAGCATGGTGTGTTGTGACATGTGATCCCATAGTTGGGTCTAACAGATCCCCATATTGGTCATGCTTTCACTTAACAAGTGTATCCCCAATCAAAAGAGTAGGTATGATTTATCATCTCTGAGCTAGGATTGATTTATAGACATGATGCATTTTTGATTGTATACATTCTAGTGAACCTGATGTGAATCCTATCCCACCACTGGTTGGATTGTCTTCACATTTCTAGTTTTGTTTCTTTTCTTGTTAGTATTAACATTCACTTTGGATTCACCTTCATATTACCTTCTAGTGAACCCAACATGAAATTAACCCTTGCAAGATTTATTTCACTTATTGCATTATTTTAATCATCATTTATTTCATATATTTTGACATATTGGATCAATTATATTAACCCAACTATTTTTCTCTATGCACAAGTTTCTAGGAATAGGAAACTAGATCAACCAAGTTAAACTAGTATAGGTTTTTATCCTTTTAGATGCCTAATTCAAACTATGAAGTTTACCTAGTCGACCCCTTATAGTTGTAGTAGTTTTTCAGTAGGTTCCTATATAACTTGATCAATTATATCAACCCATTTTGTAGGTTTCTCAACCATACTTCAAGGTTGTTCATCAGCAATCCTCCATTATATATTTGATCCACCAAGGTTCCTTTCTACCTCTCTATTTAACTCTTTTCTATCTTTTCTTTCATAGTTTTTAGTCTTCAAAATTTGTCTTACATAGTTAGATTGATTGACACTATTGACCCAGTTCTATGTTTTGTATGCTATCTATAATAACTAGATTGACATTATTGACCTAGTTCATTTTCAGACTTTGCTTTTGTAATATAGGTTCGACCTTGTCGACCCTATTCTATATTTTTATGCATATAATGTCAACACTATACCTTGTTTCAAATTTTAATTAACCTCATATCTGTTAGTAATTAGTTCACACCTTTCTTTTCTTATTTCTTGCATTCTTTGAATAGTACATAATCTAATTAAGGAATTTTTAACTAGTCACTTAATTTCACTATTTCTAGTTTATACACACACAGCCAAATCACAAAAACATAAATAAGCACTGTAACATTTTGTCTACCCTAGGCCAACCTACTAAGATTTCATCACCAAGGGAGAAGCTGACTTGATGCTCTAGTCAAGTATAATTCATGGTTAATAGTATATTCTGGCTAAGCACCCAACACCCTTATCACTGTAACATGTGAAGTGAGGGGGTAGGCCCCAATACCAAACATGTATCATTGCCACTATAGTCCATTTCAACCCAAACTACCTAAAACCATCCTTAGATTGTTATTTAGTGCCTATATTATAGCTAACTTCTATTCACATTTAAAATCATATCGTAATAATCTAATTAACAATCAGGTTGACCAACTAGTTATCTTTACTTTTCAAGTTGTTTACTTACTTTGTTCAATTGTGTGTATAAAAACCTACATTATCTAATGTTAGTAGAAGATTTTTCTTTGTGTGTTTCAATTGGATTGGCTATCATTAATCCAATTGATGCTTTTTTTCCTTTTAGTACTTACTACTTTTCATTACTTCAAAAGTTATCTTGTTTCATTTTTAATCTATTTTTAGGCTTCTTAAATTCCCTTTTTTCTATACTAGATTGACCTAATCAACATAGTAGCTTTTATACCTTTTATACACTATACTAAATTGACCCAATCGACCCTATATAGTTTTATAGTCCTTATTTTTGTACTAAATTGACCCAATCAACCCTAAATGGTTTTAGTCACCTCCTTGATCTTTGATTTATCATCTCTCTTCTTTTCCCTTCATCATGGACTTTATATTTGATAATGACACTAAGTTATAGTCAATACACATGATGAATTTTACTAATCTAAATAAGCTCTCACATACATAGAATGTGGCTCCTCTTTTAGATGCTAGTAATGTTCATATTGCCACTTACACAATGAACTATGGGACCCCTCCTCATACTTTTTTCTATAATAATCATCTTTTCTCATTATAAGACCAACCTATGTTAGAGTATACTCACAAAATGCTTTTTTATCTCTGAATTTCCTCAACATAGAGGAAAGGATCCTTCTATCATTTATAACCTCATGATTAGTGGTCAAACCAAAGAGCTCATTCCCTTACTTCTACATTCAATAAAGGATTTTGAGGTACCACTTTCTTTAGTTATCAACCTTTTCCTTCAATTTTAACTCCTTATGCCATGACATCTTCTTCTCTAACCTCTTCTACCTATATGCCTAGTATCTCAATTGACATGGTAGGTTATAGATATAATATACCTCTCATAAGGTCCACCATCCTTAGTCCTTATATTATTTCATTTCTTGCTACCAAATAAAATCATGATTTTAGTGCTTCTTTCTCTCAACCATTCACTAGTCCATCTTTTGCTTCACAAGCAAATTTCACCACTAGTGCCTTAAATTGTCACAATTCTTCTCAAGATCATATCAACACTAATAGAGGTACCCAAGCCAATAATACCAATAAAAATATAAATTATAATGCTTATAATGTTAATCAAACACATAAAATTTTATTAAAAACTCTCAATCAAATGATGAGAATGTAAAACCGCCTTTTTAATATGCAATCTCATCCACAAAAAATGGCTTGGGGCAGACACAGCCAAAATGATCCCCCTCTTCATCTTCAATATTCTCAAGGAAATCTCATTCCTCAACCTCTATTCAATAAAACCATCAAGCATCTACAAAATTAACCTCTCACTACTCAAATTGCCAACATTGATATAGGAAGTAAACACCTACAATTTCTTGTAATAGGTCAACCGATCCTATCCTTCACCTCAAAACATTTAGAAGTCTTAACAAATATTGGGTCAAATTAAACACCTTTTCCACTACCAAGATCCTAGCCAAAAATCTCATGGGTGATGCCTTGAATTGGTACAATCAACTTAGATCTCATTCCATTTCTAGTTTAGAAGACTTAGTAAATGCTTTAGTTTAAGAATTCTAAATTAATTACCTTTCTAAAAAATCTTTAGCCCATTTCGTTAATTATAAACAACATGAGAATGAAACTACCCAAGCCTTTATCAAGAGATAGAAGACTTTGTCAAACAAATGTGAACATAACAATGAAGATGACAATATTTTTCATCTCTTTACAAATTCTCTCATTCCTAAACTTCAATATTGAGTCTACACTCTCTATCTCTACACATACCTTGGAGGAGGCTATTGACCAAATTAAAAGAATATATTTCCTAATGCATCAATTTGAGCTAGCCTAGTCTTTTGTAGATCTTCATCTAGTCTTTTGTAGATCTTCATCTATTAATTAAGAATAAAAACTATAATATCACCAATGATGGTGTTACTGATTCTTATGACACCATTCACAATGTTAAATCTATCATTCATAAGCCTTCTTTAGAACTAGCTCCTTCTTATCAACAATATATTAATCCTCATTTCTCTTCACCCAATAATATCAATGTTCATAAAACTCTATCCTCAATTGAATTGCTTAAGCATCTACCCAAGCCTCTTCCATGAAAACTTGACCCTACTCATCCTATGAAATCTTGGTATGATCCTAACAAGTTTTGTTGTTTTAACATTAGTTGGGGTCATTCTCATGAGACTTGTAGATAACTTCATAATTTATCTATGGATTTTCTTCTTGGACCTAATTTTGATCATGATTCCATTATCCATAATCATCAACAATACTGTGAGATTTCCTTCAAGGATTATAAATCAAATGACAAAACTCAATCCTTGAATCAATAAAATGCTCATTTGGCTATCTTTAAGAATCCATTACCTAATCATTAACCTATCTAATAAAATCAAGACAAGCCCACCCCTTCCACCAATAATGTAGAAAGTCTTGTCAAACCAACTTCCAAAGAAAATGTGGTTAACATGACTAATATGTGAAGGGTGGTGGATTTCATTGATTCCCAACTTATCTACACTCCTTCTCATAAGACATATCATGTTATCCAGGATTCTTCTCTAACTCATTTAAAATAGTTGGGGTAAGAATATATTATCATTTTTGATGATCCAATTTTTAATTCTCCCTTGGATAACACATCCCATTCTATTTATACCACTCTTCCATCATCTTCCAATGCTAATGATAATCAAGCTTCTACTAACACTTCTTCTAAAAATCAACTTAAACCAACTAGTTCATCATCTAAACATGATTTACCACCTTGTTCCAAACCTTATTGTTCTTCCTACCAACAAAAAATTCCAATGTACTCCAAATCCTCCAACTAAAAGCCTCCTTAACCATTATTTACCTATATATAATAACCTTCATATGGGCTATGATGACTAAGATACCATTGTGGAGTTCACTAATCTCCCATCCTAGATTCCATTTCTTGAGCTTATGAGGACTTCCCCACATCATAGAAACCATCTCATGTAGCTCCTATTTGAGATGAATGTACCTTGTCCTCCACTAGTATGATGGGAAGTATATTTATTAGGTTTCAAAGATAGTATTTTACAATAATGTGAAGAGATGTCTATTAATGTTGATGAAACTATAGACACTTATATTTCTCTATGATTTCCTATTGCATCTATGATTCCTGATGAGATTCTAGTAAATGTAGATGACATTCATTTATTTATTACAATCCAAATTGGTGATATCCAAGTTAAGAATGCATTGATGGATGATGGTTATAGCACCTGTGTCGCTTTTCTATTTTTCACTAAGACTCTTGGATATTTCAAATGTAATCTTAAGTCTATGCATAACACATGCCAAGGATATGATAGAAGGAAAATTCCTCCTCTAAGTTGTGTGTAACTTCCCATTACCATCCCACCTATCACTATCCACATGAAGGTGATGATATTTAACTTCCCTTTTTCTTATAACATCTTTCTTGGTAGTCCATGGACTCACCGCATGAGAGCTATCACTTCTTCTACCTACCAATGCATAAAATTCCTTCACAATAGAGCCATTTATAAGATTCAATGTAACACTAACCATTAAAATTTAAAATAATTCCAAGATCATGGTGTCTTCAAGATTATTACTCTTGAACCTTTGCCAAGTGTTCCATTTTGTGAGTCTTAGCATCTCAACTTTTTTGTTAACTAAACCCATGATTACAATGGTCATCCCAAGCTCAACATTCCTCCTAATCTTTTATATTTTTATGATGATGAACTTGATGAGGTTAAATTAAAGATAAAAACTTATAATATCTCACCTCATATCATCTTGTAGGTTCTTTCTTCCTTACAACCTTGTTCTCACAAACCTCTTTATGATGATATTCCTATAGTCTTGACTAAGACTAGACACTCTATTCAACATGCTTCATCAGATGACAAGGTCAGCCCTAGCTATGTCATTGATCTTCATAATATGGATTATGATGATGGTTATTCCTTAAAATTTCCATTGTTAGGTAGTTTTTTCTAGGCCTATGATGCCAAGATTATCCATTATTGTTCTTCTTTACTTGAGTCTTTTCATGCATCTCATAATTTTCCTTTACCTATAGTTTCTAATTTTTACATTTTCCCCTTTGTTGTAGGGTAGAGATGGTGTTGACACCTCTAATTTATGAGGATCCATGTAGGGCTATGCTCATGGATCATAATATAATCAATCCCTACCATTTGGTTAGGTACCTTGATCCTCATAACTAGTTTACCCTTGAGCTTAGTGAAACTCTCCTTAGACCCTTTGTAGATCCTACTCCTCCTTTAGTATATCTTGCTATTTTTAAACCTCTTCTTGGTCCTATTATAGTTGATCTTGTTTTTTCTCGTACTTTTGTTGAGCCTACCCCTACTTCTGATGATATTGCTCCTTTCATTATACCTAGTTCTATTCCTTCTTCATCATCACCCCCCTTGGTGATGGTTTGATTTTTTTGCCTATTATGGCTCCTTTGCCCACTAAATGGGTTGATGAGTGTTCTTCATCTTCTTACACTTTTTTTTACCTCCTTCCATGATTACTTCTACTAAAACTACTCACAATCATATATTTTGCTTCCATGGAATATATAACCATTCTTCCATCCATTATAACAAATTGTGGCAATATATTGATACCTTACATCCTTATTCCCCATCATTAGAAAAATGCATACCTCCCCTGAAGATACTTATTAAATATTTGGCCAAGTATGGTGAGGTATATTATCTATAGCATCTTTGTGGCACTGATTACATTTATCATTATCACATCTTATAACATCTCAAAGATCACCTTATAGCCATTCTCAAACCTTCTTCTACTCTTCCTATAGGTTGTTCCATCAAGAAGTTTCATCCTTCTTCTCCTATGGTTCTACCACTAATGGTTCCATCACCTCCTATGGTCCTTTCATGTTGTATAGAAACTCACTTTGATGTTTTTTGCATTTAGTCATTTACTTAGCTATCAAGCTAAGTCAGGTTTACACTTGGTGGAGCTAGGTGTGAGGTTAGTAAGGTCTAGTGCATAATATTTAATCATGATATGGGACTGGAATTAGTTTCACATAAGGTGTAATCCTTGAGTGCTCACTTGAAGTGCAATAGAGAAGGGACCAGTCTCATGTTGGGCTAGTTAAATCATGGCACAACTCAGAGTTCAAAGGGGCTTAGTCATTAGCCATAAGAATTCAAGTGGTCATCTAGTTCTAGGTTCTTCAAGGGAGTCAAATTAGTACAAGTCCTTTTAGTGACCCAATTCTTAAGATGAAATATCATACTTAGAGGAATTGGCCTTTAAGGGCACAAGTTATCAAGTGGGGGATTAAGGGCCATTCGATTAGTTATGCAAGTCATAAGGATGGCTTACCTTCAAGGAATCACTCTCAATTAATTCTCTAATAATAGGTCCTTAGACCTTGGTACATTTGGGTTTCAATACTTAATGTAATTATAGGTTTTTTTAAGTTGATAATGGCATGAGGATGCCATTATTGACTAGGGTTAAACCTTCATTTCATAATACATTCAACAATAACTAAACATTTCTCAAGGAAACATAACTCATAAGGATAACATTACACAAACTAAAAGAAACCAAAGAATAATAATTCATTTTTCCCAATAGTATTCTCATTCACTTATATCTTATCAAAAAAATCCAATATAAATAATTGAGCAAATGCCCTCATAACTCTATTCATGCCTAGTGGCTCACATGCGAGCGTAGGCTATACATTCAAATATATAAGATACTTCATACATGCTAAGAAACACTAATAGTTCACTCTCAATTTTTCCAAAGCTCTACTACACTTAATCATACACACTTATCTTCAATTGTAAGCATTCTTTTGTAGGTGAATGGTCATCTCTTGCTAGGTTAGATGGGTGTGTGTTGAGTTCTGAGCTATTACTGATCCATCAACACTACTATGCTATCTAGGTTAGATGAAAGCATGTTATAAATTTATCTATCATTAAAGGGTGGCTATCTTACCTATCCCACTCTCTGACATCTATGATTCTTGATCCATCAAGTCCAAGTCTTGGTAGGGATGTCTTTAAGTAATTTGTTGTTATACAACTACCCGCTAGCTGGTGTGGAATTAACAAGGACTCCTCCATCTAGCACCAAAATGTATAAAAATGAAAGTGAATACTCTAAATATTTCCTCACACTAAGATTTGTCTAGTTGGTATGGTCCATGTACTTACTCCAAAATCAAGCATAACATTACCCAATACAAAAATTGCTAGTCTACACTAGACTAGTCTTTAAGAACCTTAGGTGCATAGAATTAGAGCACACCTTACCTCATGTATTCTTTAAAATTTTCAAATTCATGTATGGAACCCATAATATCTTCAATGGCACCCTCCACTTTAGTAAATGTGGCCTCTAAGTCAATCATGTTCATGCTCTTTAATTCCTTTCTAAAGGATTCCAACCTTTCCTTTGCTCACTTCACTCCACCATCCAATATTCCCCCTACTCATTGGCCTTTGTTTGGAAGGTACAAAAGAAAACCTCCAACTATTTCTCCTGAGTCTACAATTGAGTGCTAAGAGAGTTAACCTTGGCTATCACCTACACATGCTTGACATTGGTTACTATGAAGAAGTGTTAAAATAGAGTGTCATTTTCCTCATTTGCCTTTTTGAGTTACATGTTGATGATGGTTGCTTGATTGGTAAAGTTTCCAAATATTATTTTAGATTACTCAACAACCTCTTCAATTTTAGTGAAGAGGTCTTTGACCATATCCATCTTTTTGTTTAATTCCTTCCTTAGGACCTCACATGGGTCCTCTTGGTCCTTGACCACCAGTCACATTATGGGGAGAATTTGTTCCATAAATGTGTATACTTGGTCAACTTCACTCTTTTATAAGGTATCCATCTCACCCAAAAGGGATGGCTCCACCTCACTTATGCACTCTAAAAATTTTTATAGCTTAAGTTTGGTTGCCTTGAGTTCTTTATCAGCCTCCTTTGATATTTTCTTCCAATTATAGGCATGAACATCATTGATTATGTTCTTACATTTTAAAATGGATGACATCTTCATTAAGGCATTAGATAAGCATACTATTTCATGTCATATGGATTTAGGAGGTGGTAATCATGCCCTTCCTCTAGCTTCTTGGCACTCTAAATTACCTTTATTATAACCTCAAACTTAGGTTCATCCATACATCA
>JARHVA010001524.1:1840000-1932500 GCA_037957365.1 Torreya grandis | reverse complement strand
TCCTGATGCTCTTTATTCACTTTTAGTATTTGTCTTCACTATCTACCTTGCACTCAACCATGTTGGGCATATTAACTTCTTAACTTTGAGTTGATTTGATGCTAGATTAATTGATGCACCTCCTTATGATTATAGTTTAAAGGTATCACCAGAGTGGTTCAATCTTAGGCTCTTATGGGCCTTGCATTATCATTTTTCACATATGTAACTCTTAGCTACTTCTGCTTGTGCTTAGTAGGATTCACACACCCACTAATTGGATTCCTAGCCTCATTTAGTTATGGGTGCAAGTTCTCAACTCATCTAATTATAATCATGCATGAAGTGTTGACACAAAATTTCTTGTAGTCTTTTTACATCACTCCTTAACTCTATAAATTATACAAGGGATAAAAGAAAGAAAAATAATAGTTTAGCTTATGCCAAAATTTATTTTGGTCAAATCAACTCAAACTAACTATTGACCAAGAAGATAGAATTTCCATAGTGTGAGCTCTAGCCTACTACCTATATGGCTTCAATTGGTTACCATTCAAATGCCTAGGGAGAATTTCACTAGTTAATGGGCATATCTCACATGTGTCTATTTCCAAAATGTAGTGGATTATGTATGAACCCATCCACTAGATTTTTAACTTACCTAGGTTCCTAAAGCACTTATAATCATAGAGCAGCACCAATGCTCCTCCAATTAGCTCCTTATGCTTGATGTGATTATCATGCCAACATTTTTGTCATGCTTTCTCAACTTTTTGACTCCATTTGGATTGGACGTGCTTCTCATCCAAGAACTTCAAGTCTTATAACCTTGTGCTTAAAGATTCTTAATCATCTAAATGGCCAATTCATGTAATGTGCAAGGGGCACCATGAATTTCATGGGTATAAATAATTTAATTCCAAACACTAGTTGAAATGATGTAGAATTATTTAGGTGCTTGTAGGTTGTGAGGTATGCCCATAGTAACACTAAAACATAATCATCCCAATCTTTGTGACCAACATCATCTATCTATATCAGGCACATTCTTATAATTTTATTAATGGATTCATCCATGCCATTATCCTGGGGATGATATGGGGTGGCATTGTGGTGCATCACCATGTATTTAACTATAAGGATACACATTGTTTCATTGATGAAATGAGTACCCCTGTCACTAGTCAAACTTAATGGGCACCTATACCTACTAATGATGTTCTCCCATATGAATCACATAGTTGTCATGGATGTGTATTCTTTGGTTGGTATGGATTCATCCCACTTGGTGAAATAGTCAGTGGATGATAAGATATATCTTATACCTATACACCATGCTTTAGGAGTGATTATCCCAACAATGTTAATGGCCCATTTTTCAAATGGTTCCTAGGAGAGAATGTGAATGAGGGGCATCTCATCCCAATGGTTGGGATTTCTAATGTGCTAGCATACATCACATGCCTTATCATACCCCTTGGCATCTTGGAATAGTCTTAGCCACCATAAGCATAATTATAATTCCTTATATGTCAATACATCACTAGTATAACGACCTCCTACAATCCCTTCATGTGCTTCTTTTTGGATGGAGTCTCATTTGCTTTCCAAAAAACACTTGTGTAGGACTTCATCCCAAATTAGTTTATAGATATCATCTTCAATAAGATGGAATGGGGTGGAAAAAATCATGAGTTGTTCCTTTTCCTTAGTAGATAAGGTCTAGGGCACAAACTTAGACATTAGGAAAGCAAGAATCATTTTTAGATGCTCAAAAACACACTAAAATTTGTACATCTACATGTCTTACATGTCATCCTCAATGGGCATCACCACATCACTAGAATGAATTCATGACAAATGGTTTATTCCCAATTTCTATTTCCCAAGTTTGATGACTACAAAGAATTAGAATTCCTAAAAGATAATAATTCATCTACATATGCACCCATGTAAGATAGCTTGTTCATGAGGTACTTGAGTGCTTCATGATCTATGAAGAAGATGAATGTGGTTGACATAATATATTGAATAAATTTTTGTAAGGCATAGACTATTTTTAGGGCATCGTGCTTGATGGTGGTGTAATTATACTCTACCTGCATTAATTTTCTACTTGCAAAAGAGATGGCATGGTCCATCTTGCCTTAACTTGGTTATAATAATATGGTTCTAATAGAAGAGCCTAAAGAATCAACATGGAAATGAAAATGAGTCATCCAATTAGGAAATTGTATAATTGGCACACTGAATAGCTTCAACTTTTGTGTCTCAAAGGTCTCCTATTGTGACTCACCCTAATATAATGGGCCATCCTTGCACAAGAGTTCCTCTAGAGGTACTAAAATCTTTGCATAACTCCGTATGAACTTCATATAGTTTCCATAATGGCCTAGAAAGGAATGAAAATATTTATGCATTGAGGGTGTTTGGTGTTGGATTATCATGGCTATCTTTGTTGGATTAACAAGAAAACCATCCTTACAAATAATGTGCTAGAGCAATGTCTAAAATGGAGTTGTGAAGATGCACTTATTTAGGTTTAAATAAATATGGAGTTGCCTATATCTCTCAAATATGAGGTGAAAATTATCATAGAGGTTTTTTACAAGACCATTCATAATCCAATCATCAAGATACACTTGGAGGAACTTATGGATAAAGTCCTTAAAGGTAGTGATCACTACCCTAGAGAATATGGTTGGTGCATTTTTGAGTCCAGAGGGCATCACATTATAGGCAAAATAACCCCATTCAATCACAAAGGTTATTTTGGTCTTATCCTCCTCCTTGATCTACACCTGATGGTAACTCAAAAACCCATTAGTGAAAGTGTAGATCTCATATCTTGTAACTCCATCTAGTACCTTGATAGTGAATGGGGTAAGGAATGTATCATTAATGTAGGTGGTGTTTAACATACTATAGTAGACACAAATCTATATGCACCTATCTTTCTTAATTATAATGACCATTAGGCTCACCCACTTAGAGTACTATACTAGGTAGATGACACCAGTAGCTAACATTTCATTGATCTTTATCTTTACTTTAGTGTGAATATTGTGATTCATCTGATATGGGTGCTTCTTGACTGGCCTCACACAGTCCACCAACTTGATGATCATTATCCTAAGTGAAGGGTGGGTGCCCTTCATGTCCTTATAGCTATATGGGAATATGTCTTAAATTTATTTTGGGAGGTCTGAAATTTGTACTATCTCTAATTCTAACTAGTAATCACCTATAATAGAAATTTTTAGCTTGCCTTCCATGCTAATGTCTACCTTAGTGATTGTGAGCAGCATGTGATTGGGTTAATTTATCTCTTGATTAGATTCTTAAACTTTCCTTGTTCCTTATTTATTTCAATTGGAATATGCATTAGATCTTCATCATCTGGGGTGTTGTCATCTATAATGTGTATAAGCTTTTATCTACCTATTAGAGTCTTTCAATTGTGTTATTTTCAAGTCTCATCATCTCCTTCACTAGAGTCATTATTGAGTGTTGTCTCTTCAAATAAGGTTAGGATCATTAGTCCCTTCTCCCCAAACATCTCTGTCAAGAACTCTTCCAATATAGTAGTATATTCAAACAATACCCTATGGATGGCTTGTAATGGCTCTAATAGCCCTAAGTTTTTTGAAGAAAATGAGAAGGTGTGCATGAATCTCTTTTTAAGCATCTCCCAATTTCCTATCTCACAACACATATCATTTACAATATACCATGCTGACACCTAAGTTTTTAAGGTCTTATAGAAGGCATGCACCCATAGACCTTTTGGTACATTCTCATCATAGATGGTCCATGTTTCTTCATACAGACACATATGCATGATTGGGTCAAAATCATCAGCATAAGTAGGTATGTCTAGATCCTCATTACTCTTTATGAACTTGGTATATATCAATACCTTCATGTTCTACCAAATTGGAAAGTTGTGTCGCTCTACTGCCCACCAGTGAGTGGTAGTTATTTTTAAGATATGCACTAGTGTGCCTATTTAATATATCTTTGTTGGGATGTAGGCTTTGATGTCTTAGACATAATTTTATATGGGTTAGCTCCTTTCATATTTGAGAAGTGATACAAGCTTCCCTCTATTGAGCTAGAGTACCATTTTCTCCATCTTTTAGGTATAGGGGACCCATTTCTTCTTATATCACTCAATCCTAACCAACTCTATCCTAGCTAGTCTTGGCCTAGCTACACATATTATGAAGCACCTTCAGCTAGTGACCTCATAGGCATCTTTAACCAATGATTCACAAGCTACATAAATTGTGTTAGAGGTTGATTATCCATCCTCCCATTTGAGCATGAGTTGGTCATTAGGGTTGAGCTTATTAGCACCCCACATCATGATGTTATAGAAGTGGTTGATCTCATCCTTGAGAATAACACTTTATATGTATGGGGGTCCTTGGTCACTTGAAAAAAGGATCTCCACCCTTTTCTTTCCATTATCAAATATCATATATCACTTATTAAAGTGCATGTTACTTTTGTTCACATAACACCAAGGTCTCCCTAAGAACACATGATAGTTGTCTTGTTCTGCTAACCCGATGACCTCAAAGTTGGCATGGAACTTAAAACCCATGATCTCTACAATGGTATCCTTCAAAATTCTAATTAGTTGTGCTTCAGTCTTGTTAGCCATGAATAACATGTGAGGTGGAGGCCTCAAAGGTTGTCACCCCATCTTTTCCCAAGCATTTTTAGTTAGGATATTGACCTCAACACTTATATCTACCATTACTTCATAGATCAACCATCCATTGATGGTGGCATCTATCAGTAGTTCTTGTTCATACTTAGCATTCTAAGTGTGATTAACTTTATGTACCCACTCTATATATGGCACTATAAATTTTATCACTTGAGATGTGACCTCTTGTGTTAGTTTTTTTCCTACATGCTTTAGAAGTAAGTCCTTCAGTAGTGGCAACATTCCTTTAGGTTTCAAGAGGTGTATAACCTTGATCAACTCCTATACTTTAGCCTCCTAGTGATCTTGCTTCTTGTGTGAAGTGGTGGCCTATGCCTCTTAATCTCTAGATAATTAAATCTTTCCCTAAAAATTTTGTATCATGCTCATGGCATATTATAGGACATATTTCTATTTCACAGGGTTAGGATATGGCATAAATTTTAGATATAACTATTTTACATGCTTAGTGTGGCTTGATTATACATACTCCAAGTGTATATATTGGTTCAATGCAATGGTTGGTTGAGTGGTGAACCCACTCATTATCATGGCTTATACCTTATGTGGATATTTTTAATCTTGTTGTGGCTTGGTATCCCACCTTTCCTCATTGGAATCACACTTAACCATTGTGACACCTTTATCTGCACTAGGTTGACCTTGATTTGAAATTTTGTATAAGTTAGGGCATTCCTCAACTACATGAAACCCTTGATAATACCCATATGTTATATGTGTGGGGAAATCATTCTAATAGTGTTTAGTTAACACACACTTGTAACACAATCATGGTGGGAATATACCTCCCCCACATCCTCTTCCTTGTTTTTGCATGCTTCTCTAGTTACTATAGTCCATATTATTCTAGCCATAACCTTCATTACTTTGACCTACCTCACTACCCCCTGATGTCATCACCTACTTCATGCATATTTTTATGTTATAGTGCATCTCATTAATAACTCTGTAATTTGTTATTGAGTGAGTATAGGAATCACATATCTTGTATTAAATGGTGGTGTTTACATAACTAGTGCACTACAATAGAGGATAGTTTCACAAGTCATGTAGCCCATGGTAAACCTCATAGTTGAGAAGTAGGGCATGAACATTTCTTCACAGACAATTATTCTTATTATGTCCCTCTATATCATAGTCGATGAACCATAGCTAATATGAGTGTTATGCACTAAACCAGTGGTTAGTTTCTATAGTTAAGAGGCCATTGACAAAATCTATGCCTCCATACATAAGTTGATAACAATATTTATGCTACCTACTACCTTAGCCTAGAGTGTAACTTTAAGAACTTCAAGAGGGTCTGAGAAGGTCTTCATAGACAACATTTTTTTTAATGGTACTAGTAAGCCTCTAAAAAACCATTATGCATGTTGGAAGGGGTGAATGTCATATGGAAGTTTAGATAGAAGATTTTTAAATCATGCATCATATAGGTGCACACTATCAGATAACCCTTGACTGATTTCCTTGAGTGACATGATGCTCTGCTATTTGAACTTAGGGATATCAAACTATTTCAAGAGTGATTCCTTTAGCACATTATAGTTAACCATAGCCTAGTTTGGATCAAATTTTTGATACCAAGTATGGGTGAAATCTAGTAGGGTGGTCATGAATTAGGTTTTATTTTGTTTGGGCTAAGTAATGCCCTAAGCATGTGATTGTCACTCACACTTTAGCACATGCTCTATGGCATTTTCAACTCCATGGTACTCAAGCAAGTACATCACCATATTATAGTAGATCTATTAAGGGGGTGGCATTGGGTTTTGAGGTGCTTCTCCCCCTTGGGTCTGAGTTAGAGGTATCCCTTCTATGCCTCCACTTATAAGGTTGAACATCCATCTTAATAGAGTAGTCTATGTTTCTAAAGTATTCAATACAATATAACTTACTGGTAGTGCCATGCTAGTTCCTTTGGGCTATTACCCAATTGTCATAGCTAACATTATCTACATAGGGGCTTATGCTTATTTTTAATTCTACATTGTTGGTGATCACTAAATTCACCATACTATTTCTAAATTCCTCATAAGGAATTACTTGTTCAATCATAAATTCTTGATCAAAATTTTGGACCTTATCAAATTTAATGTCAATAATAGGTTTAGTTTCCATTCTTATTTTTTCTAATGGAGAATCTAGCACATGAGCTTGCACTCTAGGTTCAAAGTGGGTAGGTACTCTTAGTGTGTTATCAAATACCACATCTTGTAAGAACCCACTGCATCCTGCACTACACTACTAAGTCTGGTCTCCTACTTCCTCTTCTCTCTCTTCACACTATTTTAATTCAAGGGATCTTTCCCCATGCCATTCTTTATTGTTATGGGTCCTCTCGATAATTCTAGGTTGTAGATCCTCCATTAGCCTATGATTTCACTTACTATATTTTAGCCTTTAGAGCTCTCAAGTGTCAAGTTGTTCTTCCTCTTCCATTTCACCTTACCTATACTTCCCCCTCTCACCCTTCATGTTTGCTCATATGCACAAGGACTTTAGCCTTCTATTTTTATGGATTTTATACCATAATCCACCAAATAATTTTTTGAATTTGGTGTCAAACCCTCTTATGAACACACCCATTGGTTTATAAAGAAACTCATGCTCTGCTTCTTATGGGCATGAGAAGGTTGACACTATGAACTCCAAAATGTAATAGTTTAATGTGCCACTCCACCACTTATCCATAGTATGCATCCAAACTTCATCCAAGCTCTCAAACCTCTCTATGTGATATGTAATCCACTCAATTCACTATTTATAGCTTCACCTCTTAGTAGTAGTGTAAGCAACCAACCAATAGTATACATGCTCACATAGCTCATAGAAGAACACTTCATATAGGGTATCATATAAATTGGCTTGTACCCATTTTCTTGACCTCTACCCTTTGCATGTAGGATGGTTTTGCATGAGACTATCTTCCACTTACTCTATCTAGTTCTCAATGTTCTCAAGTGATAATTAGAGCATCACTCTGTTGCACCATTTTAGTAATGAAATTCAATACATGTCCTACTAATGGAATCAACATTTTATAAAAAAGTTCACTTTGTTGGTTTCTACACTTGGTCATGTACTTAGCTATCAATCCAAGTAAAAACTAGACTTGGTGGAGCTAGGCATAAGGTTAGTAATGTCTAACAAACAACATTTAATCATGTTATGACATTGGCATCAGTTTCACATAAGGATCAAGCCTTATGCACTCACCTAAAGTGTAATAACAAAGTAACTGAGCTCACATTGGGCTAGTTGTATCATGGTATAACTTGAAGTTCAAAGGGGCTTAGTCATTAGCCATAAGAGTTTAGGTGGTCATCCAAAACTAGGTTCTTCAAGGGAGATCAATCAGGACAATTCCTCTTAGTGACCCAAGTCTTAAGGTGTAATCCCATACTTAGAGGGGTTGTGTTCTAAGGGTGTAGGTTATCGAGTGGGGTGTTAAGGTTTATTTTATTAGTTTTTCAAATCATAATACTAGCCTACATTCAAGGATTCACTCTAAGGTAACACTCTAGGCATAGGTCCTTGGACCTTAGTGCATTTGGGTTCCAACACTTAATGTAATTGTAGTTTTGCTAAAGTCACTAATAGTGTAAGGATGCCATTAACAACTAAGGTTGAACCTTAATTTCATAATACATTTAATAACAACTAAACATTTCTCAAGGAAATGTAACTCATAAGTATGGCATTGCACAAACTATAATAAATCAAAGACTAATTATTCATTTTTACCAATAGTATTCTCATTCACTTATATCTTATCAACAAAATCCAATATAAATAACTGAGCAAATGTTACCCCTAACTCTATTCATGCCTAGTAGCTCACATGCCAGCTTAGGTTATACATTCAGATCTCTAAGCTACTTCATACATGATAAGAAACACTAATAGTTCACTCTCTATTTTTCCAAAGATCTACTACACTTAATCACACACACTTCTCTTTAAATACAAGCCTTCTTTTATAGGTAGATGATCATCTGCTACCAAGTCAAATGGGCATGTGTTGAGTGCTAAGCTATTGCCAGTCCATAAGCTACACTACATTATCCAAGTTAGATGAATGCATGTTGTGCAATGATCTATCATTAAGGGTCACTATGTCACCTACTCCACTCTTTAACATCCATTCTTCTCAAGCCACCACATCCATGTCTTGGTAGGGACATATTTAAGTAATTTAGTGTTATGTAGTTACCTGTTAGCTGGTATAGAATCCATGAAGACTCCTCCAACTGATACCAAATATACAAAAATGGAAGTGACTACTCTAAGGGATTTGTCTAGTTGGTGTACTCCACATACTTGTTCCAAAAGGGGACCCAACACTTCACCACCTTTTTTTGCCTCCACCTATGATCCCTTCAACTATGGATCTTCCCTCACCTATGGATCCTTCCCTACCTATGAGTCCTTAACCTATAGACCCTTCTCCATTAGTGATTCGTTCTCCTCCCATAGATCTTGCTCCCATGCATTCTCCTAACTATCCTTTGCCTAATTTTCCTCCTCAACACAATCCTTTGAACATTCCTAATTTTTCAATTAAGGAGATTAAAGAATAATTATTTGCCTAATATTCATTAAAGATTAATGAAACCTTAGTAGTAATGCATATCTAGCTTCATAGAGACTTATTTGATGTATTATATAATGTTTTTTGACAAATTTACCAATATTTTTATGAGCACATGCATAGTTCTTTCACAATTACATTGGATTGGATGTGTGCTCCAATCTTATTTCTATTTTTTATATGACTTGACACAGTGTCAAATTTTTTCTTATCTTATTCATGATTTCTTACTTATTGTACTATATATTGCTTATATTTTATATTTTCCATTTGATTGTCTTTTATTTTTCATTGATTTCCATTCCTTTTTCCCTAGATTTTTTCTCAAAACTCTCTTTCTTGTATATTCATGATTTTTTTTCTTTATTATCTTTATTTTTCACAAATAATTTGTCATGGTGATGTGGTTATACTTATCATATTCCCCTTGGTTATTATTTACCTTTAACATGTGATCAATTAGAAAATAATCTATCTCATTACTATCTCCTTTTTATCATCCCACCTTCGATCTCTTATTTCCCTTCTTCCTTTATCCACAAGCAAAGTATGTACACCATTGAGACTTAAGATAACATGCTAGTTCATTGTTAAGCATAAGTGTCCTAGTTAGTATTTGTCTTTGGTTATTTAACTTCCCTTATCCTTAACCTAAATATCATTCATTTGTATCACTACATCTCTCATGATTGATCATTCTAAATCCATATGGACAAGGAATCTTAAAAATCCATAAAAATTTAAAATCCAAATCATTTAACAAAAGGGAATGATATAAAAGGTAAAAATATTCTTAAAAGTCAAATCACACTAAAAGATATGATTTAATGCACATATAATTCTTGTATTTGAAGCTCAAAATCCATAGTTGTCCTCATGATAGAGCTGAGGTCCTTTGGGGTATGGTAAGCTAGTAGATTATAAGAGGAGAATAAAAAATCTTTTAGTGCTACCTACTTTCTCATGTAAGTACCCAATCTTCGTAGTAGACCAACAACTTTGTAAGGGGTCCTAAAGAGTGGGGTACATGTCATGGGAAAGTAGGTCCATTTTATTTTCTTTTACTAATCTACTTTAATGATTTGATCTTAGTAGCATGATTATTTTCCTACAAAGCTTTGTGTCTATAATGAACAAGTTTCCTTTGTACATTGACGACCACTAGTCACTAAGTGTCTTCTCATGTCCTTAATATGCCTCTTGGATCCTAAGGTCTTCTCATAAGATTCCTAAGTCTTTATTTTTACATTCCCTTTTAAAATCCTTATTTCCCTTATATTTCCTTTTGAAAATTATTGTCTTGTCTACTAATCACTCCCCTTGGGATTTCATTTGTGAATTATTTTGTAAGACTATGGATAAGATCCAACCATCCTCACAAAGTACCATATTTTCCTTATTATTACCCACATCCTTGATTACCCAATTTTCCTATTTATTCCACCCTAATGGTGTTCTCTTTTTTGAGTTGCAATGTAAGATTGTGGATAGGACTTGGCCCTCCTCACAAAATTTTTCAATACCTAAGTCACCATCCAAATTACATGTGTCAAATTTGAGATAAGATTCAATTGATTATGAAGTTACACATCATTTTACATTATTACCATCTTGATTTAGTATTTTTTATGCTTACTTCATTTTTATTTCACCTTTTTATCTTCTTATTTTCCAAGTGTGTGTAAGATTTTAACCATTTCTAGAATTTTTCATACTTCCCAACATGATATTAGTATGATTTTACTTATTTTAATTTGGTGTAAAAATATTTTGCATTGTTTAAAAACAAATTCCTTTTTACCATCTTTTTTTTTCCATTTTTTTGTTCTTTATACTTAATCATTTCTTGTTATTACACATTTCCTAGCTTGAAATATGTGTAGTACTTTTTATCGATTGATTATATTTTTCCAAGTCCTTTTGCCTATTTATTTTTAACCATGCATGTGTCTTTCATAATAATAAAAAAGAAACCACATCTCATATATTTCCTATAACATATACAAGAAAGCTAAATACATGTGCTAGAAAGAAATATATCATAAGCATCTATAGCCTCAACCATAATAAACAACTAGAATCCAACAACAATATACCAAAATGATATATATATATATATATATATATATATATATATATATATATATATATATATCATGAATTTTACACGAAAAATGCAGGCATATACAATTCCCCAGCTATATAGTTGGGTCTTATCCTATCTATCTCATGGCTTAGCCATATTACCTATTGAGGCCTCAGTCTAACTCCTCTAAATGATAAACTATAATGAGGCCATTTGCTATCTCAATCCCTCTACCTATCCCCATATATACACTATCTACACCTATGCTTACACTAACTCAGTCTGGGTCACTATATGAGCCTATGTCAATGGGTCCACATTGTTGTATGTGCCTATGTCATTTGCATCATTGTATCTAGATGTACATTTCTTTCCTCTACTAAGACATGCAATGCTCATATCTCACCTACACACATCTCTATTGGTGGTTTCATCCTCTCCCTCTATGCTTGTATTTACCTCATTGCCTATCCTACTAATCTAAACTAGCTCACCTAAGTTGGGGTAGATGGTACACTAGGGTATTTCAATGTAGTAGGGTTATATAACTATAGAGTATCATCTAGGATGTCATGGATTTTTTCCCTCATAAGGGACTCCCATCTCTCCTCTTTATCCTTAATAACATCTACAAAATCACATCCAAATAGATATTAAGCAATATCTATCAATATATATCTACCTCTAGTCTATATTTCAAAATAAAAACTTAAGCAAACAACTTAATCATCTGTATTACCTATCTATGTCTCAGCCAATATCGTCTTGCCATCTACATGACCACCTAACATAGTCTCTCCATATAAATGGCCTCCTAACACATCCTTTATAGGTCATCTCCTCATCTTAAATCTAGCTCTCATAGCTTGTTTCTACCTCAACCTATGCTTGAGTGTCCTCTCTATCATCTAGATCTCCTTTGGCTCATATTTTGGGTCCTCATGGATGGTGATAGTCTCCACTCTCTCTTTCTTCTCCTACCTCCATTGATGTCATGTCCTTGGTGGTCATATCTCATCTCACTATGTAGTTAGTGGTGGTATCTCTAGTGTTATTACCTCTACATTCTCCTCTTACTCTACTCCCTATCATGCTCATCTAGTCCATGGTCACTCATGACATTGTCTAAGCATTAGCCTCATCACTAGTGGCCCTAGTCCCCTCCTCCCCCATGGTTATCTCACATGTTGAACCCATTACTTGAGCATCAATATTTGTGCTACTTGATGAGGTAATACCATCTATCCTATCACCTATGCCACTAGATGTTGATCTTTTCACCAAGTATAATGTCCAATAACCTTCATCCTCATTGTAACTAGTGAAACTATGTACAAGCTTAGCCATGTAGTCACTATTTATCCATATGAATACCACATAATGTATATATATCTCACTAAATACAACATTGGAATGTGGGAAATGACCCATGATACCTAGTCCTCCCTTCATCTCCATATTTGAGGTAACCTATCATCATCTACATGGCATAACCCAACCAACCAATATGTATGAAACCTCTTATATATCTAAGATATTATCAGTATGATTGGTCCCATGGTCCTTTCTCCTTTGACTAGCATCTCATACATATCATGTACTAGTTATACCTAGATGATAGATCCTATGTCTTATAAAAATGTATCCTTTAAGATAATATTGCTTAAGGCTACCTTGAATAGTGCTACCTTACCATCTGACTTATGATATAACATCTACTATGTCACAAGGCCTATCACTACCTTCAAAATGTCCAAAATTTATGATGTATAGACATCAAACATAATCACTCTCCTACCTAGTAATATCATCTCTAAGCCTATAGCTGACATGGCTAAGGCTCTCCTCTCTTTTAGACTATCTGGTATCCCTACAGTCACCTACGATCCTACTATAGGTAGCCCCAAGATGGCATCAACATCCTCTAGCATGATATCCACCTCTACTATATCACTATCCACCTCTTATTTAAAGGTGTTAGTCAATCATTCCCAACAACTAAGGAACATGACTAATAGATTAACACTAAGTGGAATCTAACACATCTATGTTATCTTGCTTAGACCTATAGATCTTAGTCTATCCCTATCTCCATCTGATAACCTATCTTAAAAATTTGGTAATGATGTTTCATCCACAAGTCTCCAAAATCTCCATCATCTCTACACCCAAGAAACAAAAAGGATGCATAAATTCCTGCATGTCATGTATAGTCATATTACATTCTTTTTACATTTTTAAAGGAAAAACAATCCTAAAATTATTTTATTTTATTCTCTTTATCTTAATTTTATCCTTCTTAATCCTTCTTGATCTTACTTGGTCATTTTGGGCCATTTTATCCCTCTGTTAGCCTTTTGCACATTTTTTTGTATCATTTTAACCCTTTGGTCAAACTATTTTCACTAATTTTTTTCTATTTTTTTATGTAGTTGACTCAAAATCTAAGTCAACCCCCTTATTTTATCTTCACTAGTGCTAAGTTTCCATTCTAAACCTTTCAGATCACCTAGCAACTCTAAACAATGCCTTTAGCATGTAGATTGTATAGGGTTGACCCATACCTACTGGGTCAACATTGTGGATTATGCCTATTTTTTAGCTTATTGGGTTGACTGGGTTAACCCAATGCCTTTTATATGTTGACCCCTTGTATTTTTCAAAAAAAGTGTAATTTTTTTGCTTTTTGCCTAAACCCTCCAAACCCATTTCTTATTTTCCTATTTGGTACCCCTAGAATCTTATATTTTTCCATTTTGACATCTAGAAATTCTTAAAATTCAAAATTACCAAAAATAGACTTAAATCAATACAAATTTCAAAAAATGGTTTGAGATTCTTAGTTGTATACTTATATTTCACTTGTCATCGCCTCTAGAGCCTCTCCCTATTGAGGATGTTGTCTCCTCATCATCCTACCTTGTTTTCTTTCTCTAGATCTCTCTTTTGTCTCCTTTATAAATCAAAAAAACAAATGAATTATCTTTTCTCCTATTTTTAAACACTTTTCAAAATATAAAACTTTCAATTATTGTCTTGTAGATTCCTTGTTTTGCTTCTATCTTTATTTCTACTCATCCATTTTGAAAACTATAAAATGCATTGGATCATGATGATGTAGAGATTATTTTCCACTATCATATGCCTATATTCCAAAAAATTTGATTTTGGCTATTTTTTGCACTAAATTCTAAAGGTTTGTCTAATGTTCTCTACATTAGACACTGCCACATATCTTATAGTCTCCTTATTTATATACAACACTAAGGTAGGTTAAAAGTATGTGTTTTTCAATTCAATCTTTTCATTTATCTTATTTTCTACTTACTGTACTTTACTTATCATCAACATTGTGTGTTATCATGTATTATCTCAAATCACCATCTTGTGTTGCACTTACATGACATGTGATGAGCTTCAATTGAGGCATATGTATGCACATGATATTTTCAAACTTTTATTGATAACTGACACTTTGTATCTTGTAAGAACCTTTTAAGTCTCAATCTCTCTAAGTGTATGCATTAAGGGTGCACTGAGAAAGGTGTGGTCAAACCAGTAGTGCTTCATAAGATTGTTGTTCCTTTTTCCACTTACCATCTACATACTTATCTCCTAAAACCATTAAACCTAAGCATTTTTTTCTCAGTCCTGCCTCTCTTGTTGTTTTGTCTTTCCATTCCTCCTTTTCTTACCTTAACACACTTTTGGGATATTTGGCTATAATATGTTGATTGGATCGACCTAGTATAATTTAGGGGTATTTTTCACTTTCCTTCCTTATTAGCCTTTCAGTTGACATAGCTCAGACCTAGTGATTTGTCTCCAAAAACACACTTGGTCGATTAGGTTGACCCTATACAACCAACATTCTTGACAAGATTTAGGGAAAGATCCACCCGTATATATAAGTTCATTTCCCACCATTTCATAGGATAATAATTATTAGAAAATAAGTAAAAGTGAACATCTACTTATTAACCATTCTACTTGAGCAATAAAGCTTAGGTTTCCATACTTTCTTTGGAGATACAGATCTTGTCTTATGGAGAAGTCTTTTGGATGCTTAGATAGGTTGTGTAGCGTAAAGCTAATTTATCTTGGTTATCCTTACACACCACAACAATCTCTTGTGAAGCACCTTTCCCAAGGGAGATATTGAGGCTCGACAGGTTTGTCTTCAAAGGTAAGTATTCCTAACTTTGTTTCTCCTTTTAAGAGTAGATAGATAATGTGTTTGTATTCTTATCCCATGTGTTAGGATTTTGTATATGTTGATGTGAATATATGTCTTCTAATACATGTTTAGTTTAGTTTTATTTATTGTTTATAACCCCCACTTTGTGCCACAACCTCTAGTGTACACTAGATTAGATTTACTTTCTTGTTATTAGAATAAGTGAAATGTTTTAAACCTTATGACTCCATTAGAGTTATTGTGATATTATGGTAGACTATAGGCTTTGGAACCCTTCCTATCATGATGTGTTGTGACATGTGATCACCTAATTGGTTCTATTATATCCCCATATTATTCATGCTCCTGCTTAACAAGTGTATCCCCAATCAGAAGTGTAGGTATGATATATCTTCTTTGAGACAAGATTGATTTATAGACATGATCCATTTTGATTACATATAGTATCCACTTGCTAATCTCATGATGTAAAATACTTGCCTGAGCAAGTTAGCAAGTTGGACCCTTATGTTTAGTCCATTATAACTTAGTGCTTAAGTATTGCACTTCTATCTTATCCTACTTTTGTATAAATCATTTGGCTAACTAGATGACCCTATATGTACTTAATTCCATTTTTATTATTTATAGCACTATCTTTTAGGACATTTGGGTTGTTGGTAATGGGTTATTAGTACTTCTCATAGCAATGTTAATTTGCATTACACTACATTAGTTTTATGAAGTGGGATCTTTTATTACCCCATTGTGTACTTTGATAGATAACTTAAAAAAATTGGGGTTGTTTCATCAAATTCACACACACAACTTAACTAGATTTCCCCAAATCTATCTATAACTAAAATTAAGTACATGAAGTCCATCTCACCTACTTGCTTATAGTCATTAATATCAAATTAAATCAAATACAGATAATACTAAATCAAACTATATGATTATTATATTTACATATAAAAATGCCACATCACATATGAATAGAAGGAAATCATATAACCTCATATTCTCCATCATATGCATTTAAATAGGAAAAAATAATGAATTAATTATAAATACATCCTTTTTAAATAAAAATAATAATTTATCATAATCATATATTTTTAACTAAAATAGATAATTTATTCATAACATATGAACAAATCAAATATTCAAAATACTCTTATCATGATATTATTTTATAGATATATGTTTCCACATATAACTCGATAATGACCAATTTCCTCTAAGTTCCATACACATACAAAGTTTGTAATATGAAAATACACATATGTTAGAGGTACAATCATTAGGAGGGTGGGGGTGAATTAGTGGTCCTAAATAAATAAACTTCAATTTCATTCCTTTCAAACTATTAATCAATTACCACAAACATTCATGAAGCATACATGTCATTCATAACAATGAACAAGAGAGACAATGCAAGATTAAGCACATAACACATGACATATGTGGGAAACCCTCTTGGGGGATAAAACCCACTGGATCCTACAATTGGACTACTATCTTATAATAATAAGAACCAATTTAGACTGATTGTAACTAATCAAGGAACTACCATCCCTTATTTTAGTGAGATTGCAATCTAACAAAGAGCTATTACGCTTATCTAGCTGAGCTACCACAATAAATAGACCTTTAACAAGTTTCACCTTATAAGGAGGCTGCAACCCCTAAATGTTGAGCTTCCACAATAACACTTATAAAAATTGATTGCTTGTCAATCTGATGGATATATAAAGTATATCAGCTCTCTTCACTTCTACACATTCCATGCATCCAAAACATCCTTTTGGATCACCCTAGACGTCTTCAATCATCCTTAACTTGTAAGAGAAATGTTATTATATTAGAAACATGACCCAAAATTCATACACATATTCCTCAATCTATTAAACTCATCGATTCATCTATTGTACACCGACGCTCTCCTTCACTCCATAACTCTTACACACATCTAACTTCCAAATCTAAAAACCATCACATTTGGTTTCACTATTTATAGAGAATTCATGAATTATCAAGTCCACAATCTTTCCTATCATCCACAACACATTATTTCAACCTTAATGAATTTAACATAGGTCACACTTAAGCACAACTCTCTTTCAAATAAGCTTAAGTTACCTTTTAGGTCCTATGATGGTCCATTCACCTCTTTAACACTTATTCAAGAAAACTAGGAATAAAAGAACACTTTCCAACTCATGGATACATGCCTCATGATCTATAGGACCCATTTAAGTGCCAACATCCATTAGAATACTCTTCTGCTAACTCCTAATTAGATCAAATAATTCTATGTACACATAATCATTATGAATGAAAACATAGTTGACTTCTAACCCTTTGTTTGTAATGCATATGGCTATTTAAACCTTCATAATGTAAAAAAATGGTCCTCATGGTGTCTAAAACACTCAAAAATAGATAAATCATCATGATACATTGAAACATCAATAGAAGCTCAAACATTCTTCTCAAGTTCTTAACAGATGAACATCGAACACATAATCAACTTTGAAGCTCAATATCTTTGTCTATAAAAACTTTTAGATAATTAAATTTACATTTATAGATGAACCTTGGATTCCTATATAGGTTCACTTTTTACACCATGAGAAAATTTTGCATATATTTAAAGATATGGCCCAAAAACCATATACTAGTCATTCCTTTGTTAAATTCAAATATTTGAATTCAAATGATCACAGTTAAACCTCGAACACCATGTCCTCATCTCATGTCCTTACTGCTTATATAAATCATTCACCATTGATCTTGTTTTAACATTAACACATATAGTGCCATTTCATAAATGTTAAAATTCAAACACTTGGACTCATCTCATGTAATCTTGCAATCTTGATCACACACACTCTGTCGATCTCTTCAAGATTATCCTGGCTTTAACAATGATAGACAACTATCACTTTAAATTATTGAATTTAAAACACACCATTAATCTAAATCAGTAAAAACACCCACTCGCCATTTATCCTTAGAACAAACTTGATCTTTACCTCTATTAAATGTTAAACTTTGAACACTTGTCCTCTTCTCATTTCTTCTAAACATCTTAAAATGAACATGCTTCATGTATCCTTTTGTAAGGAGATCAATGTTTTACTTTGTTGAACATTAGACACCATGAAATCATCTCAATCAATATGTAATATTAGATCACTATTTTATGATTCATCATGAACCATTGGATATTCATTTGGTCTTGATCTTAACATTGTACAAAGTAAATTAAGTATGGGGACCATTGCTATCTACCTAAAAGGCCAACTTTGGACCTTGAAATTTTTTACTATGTTTAGATGCATGATCTAAAATTTAGACCATATGATCTCCTCTAATAGGATAATCCAACCATGTGTCAAAATACTCCCAAAACCTTTTCATGTGTCAGATATAGCTCCATTAATTTTCTCACTAAGATTTATTCTACCAAAGAGCCAACTATGTCAAGAACTGCTTAGAAGGCCAACTTTGCACATGCATATATTTTGATGCACTTCATTACATGACCTAAAATTTAGATAATATAAACTAGGGACAAAAATAAAAAACCCATGTGATAAAATTCTCTTAAAACATCCACACATGTGATATATTCCATTACCAAATTGCTTACTTGGCTCTTTCTTGCCTCATGCAAATTTGGCTAAGTATGGGAAAACATTGTCAAACTACTTGGGAACCCAAATTTGCACATGTATATCTTTTTATCACACTTAGTCACATGAATTTATATTTATCACATAATATATAGCCATAAATATGATCACATACATATTAGCAACTCCCCCTGACTCATCCACACATGTTAATGGTGATGTTAGCAAATTACCTACTCATATTTTTTGCCACTAAACCCAAAATTTCTAGATGAAAACAATGAACTACTAGATAAATTCCACTTATGCACACAAGAAATCAAATCATATAAGAACTCTTAAAGGACTTCTTACATATCTTGAAATTACCATACTCATTATTTAACATCTCTAACCAAGTTAAAACTAAAGATCGACCAAGCCTCCTTCAAGCATACTAGGACAAGCACATTGCACACTTTATCATTGTCACTTAGGCTATCAAGTCACTTCATAAACTCACTAAGACACCTATATGACATCACAATGACATAATTTAAAACACTCTAATAATCTCCCCCTTTGTCATTGATGTCAACAACCATCATATAGAAAAATATACATCTCACCTTCCTTCTCTCTCTTCTAGCACACTCATAATAAGAAATTTCTCCCCCTTTAACATAATGACAAAGTGGGTACCAAATGATCCTAAAGACCTAAAAATACCATCAACAATAAAGGAGCACCTTATACAGATAAGAAAAAAACCCCTTACCTTGAGCCTACCTTTTCTTTTCCTTGCTAACTTCCTCTTACCACATGCCAACACTCTTTTCAGCCAAGCACTGCACCCAATGAATAAAGAACACACAACATTAATAAAATATGATGGAACTCACTAAGAAGCATTTAAAAGGGACTCCCCATAAATTTTTTGATCCATTTCACCTCTTGATCATCTTTATATCTCCACACACCATGAAGAGCCACCATACAGACATACTAACCTTCTCTCTTAAGACACTACCATGACCACCAACTCTGCATCTGCACTATACTTTCATTACAAACCTCTTGATCAAGCTCATGAATTTGTTTTTTCCCCTTAATCAAATACCATATATTGATTAATATAAAAATAAATGACACCTAATATTTGTAATAAATATTCAAATGTAGCTTTTGACAATGGTTTGATCATAATATCTGCAAGTTACTCTTTTGTAGGAACATGCTCCAACTTACCACATTGATTAAGCACATGTTCTCTCAATAAATGATATCTAATAGGAATGTGATTATTTTTTAAGTATATAAAATTATTATTTGAGATACTAATAGCACTATTATCATCATAATAAATAGGACAAGGTTCATTTTGTCTTACCTTATAATCCTCTAAAGTTTGTTTCACCCACATGTCTTGAGTGCAACAAGAGGCAACTAATATATACTCAGCTTCTATAGTTTATAGAGACAATGAGTCTTGCTTATTGATTATCCAAGACACTAATCATTCTCCCATCAAGACCCCACCATTAATACTCATATCATACACACATCCTACCTAATATGCATTAGTATATGTTTTCAAAGAGAATTCTTTACTCCTGAGATACCATAAACCATACTCTATGGTGACTTTGAGATATCTCAAGATCCTTTTGACTAATTTGAAGTGAGATTCTCTAGGGTCATCTTGAAACCTTCCTACAAGACTCATTTCTTACATGATATTAAGCATATAAGTAGTAGATTACAAAAGACTTCCAATCATGGATCTATACAAAGTTTGATAAACTTTTAATGAGTCATCTAGTTTACTTAACTTGCATTCTATGATCATTGGAGTACCCATTAGATTACAATGCATCATGTCAAACATCCTTAACATATCCTTGATGTATTTATCTTATAAAATTAATATCCATATAGTAATTTGATTAAACTCTAATCCTAATAAGAAAGAAAATTCTCCCAACATTGAAATTTCAAACTCAGTCTTCATAGTATCTACAAATTCTCTACTCATTTTATCATTGTCAGATCCAAAAAATATGTCGTCAAAATTTACAATAGATATCAATTTATGAATGCCTTATATTTAAATGTTCAAATTACTATCATCTAACCCTATTTAAAAACCTTGAATCAAAATATACATATCTAACTTATCATACCAAGCTCTAGGAGCTTATTTAAGACCATATAGATCCTTCTTCAATCTACACACAAAATCTTGATTACTTGACATGAAGTATCCTTTAGTTAACTCAATGTAGACTTCTTCTTCTAATTTTCCATTTAATAATGTAAATTTCACATCCATTTTATATACCTTAAAACCTTTGAAACTAGCATATACCAAAAAATGTCTAATTACTTCCATTCTTTCCACATGAGAAAAAGTCTCATCAAAATCTATTCCTTCAACCTAAGTATATCCTTTACACACCAATCTATCCTTATTTCTTATGACTTCTCCTTTCTCATTCATCTTATTTTTGGCAACCCACTTGGTACCTATTACATTTTTATCTTTTGGCCTAGGAACTAAGTCCCATGTTTCATTCTTTTCTATTTGATCAATTTCTTCATCCATTACATCATTTCAAATTTCATATTTGATAGGTTCCATGAAGGTTTTGGGTTAAATCATGGATAATAGAGATGAGTCTTGTTTATTTTGATTGATCAACATTTTCTTTCTAGTCTATAACCTTGTACCAACATTTTCTTTCTAGTTTATAACCTTGTACCAACATTTCTAATAATTTGATAGATTGGATGATCTTTTTTAAATTCTTTTAGATGGAGATTTAAAATATTGTATTTCTTCCTCTTCTTCATCTTCATCATATGTTTGAATGGATAAATCATCATTGTTTACAACATCAGTCTAAATTGAGTCATTTACATTCAATTTCAGCTTCTTGACTCTACTTATCTTATCTACCCTTACATTTAAACTTTTAATAATCTTGTGAAGTGTCTTCTTGAAACACCTATAGGCATTACTTATAGAAGAGTAACTTAATAAGATGCCCTCATTAGACATTGAATCAATTTTTCCAAGATTATCTTCATCTCTTTTGAGGAATCACCTACTCCCAGATAATCTAAAATGTTTGCCATTAATTTCTCTATTCTTTCATAACTCATAAGGATTTTTATCACCATTTATTTTGATTTGACAGCTATTTAGGATGTAAACTAAAATGTTGACTACCTCTTCCCAATAACCATTTGATAGTTTAGAATCTTGAAGCATGGTTCTACTCATCTATTGAATAGTCCTATTCTTCTTTTCAATAATACCATTTTGTTGTGGTTTCCTAGAAAAAAAATATTATCTCTTTATCCCTTATTTTTCAAAAAAATCATCAAATTCATGAGACCAAAACTCACCTCCTCTGTCTAATCTTACACATTTGATCTTTAACTCTTTATCATTTTCTACAAATGCTTTGAATGCCATAAAATTTTCAAAATATTTTGATTTTTTTTAAGAAAAAATATCCAAGTCATCCTAGTAAAATCATCAGTGAAAAGCATGAAGTATCTATTACCTTGAATACATTTGATTATCATAGGTCCACATAGATCAATGTGGATCAACTATAATGGCTTCGTAGTGGATAACTCCTTAGATTTATATATTATTTTAGTTTGTTTCCCATGAAAACATTCCTTGTAAAGAGAATGAGGAATCTTAGAAATTTTGGGCATATGCCTTACCAACCCCTTTGAACTGATCTTTACCATGTTATCAAAATTTATGTCCAAGCCTTTCATGCCAAAGCCAACTTTCTTCAAATTGACTCATGAATCACTCTTATTTCTTAGATTCATGGAACACATACATATTGTTATATGTTTTATAAACATTTACAACTAATTTTCTAACATTTTTTACTTCATAAACATCATCATGAAAAGTTAAAGCATTTAATTTATTACACATTTTTCTTACACTTAAAAGATTATGTTTCAAATCTTCTACATATAAGACATTATCAATTTTAGAATGACCATTATCCAAACTCATAGTACCATTTCCAACTATGTAGAAAATTTGTTTGTCACAAAATCTCACTAAACCAAGGTTGGTCTTCCTAAGAGAGATAAACTTGCTTTTGTCTCATGTCATATGATTTGAGCATCCACAATCTATGAAACATATCTTATTCTTATCTTCTTGAGTATGCAAGGCTACTTGAACAAACATTGACTCTACTTTTGGTGGACCACTTGAATTCTTCTTACTTTCTTCTTCAATCTTAAAATTATTCTTCTTGAACCATTTGATGGTGTAAATGACTTGTATATCCTTTTTACAAAAAGATCTTTTGTAGTTTTTGGCTATATGACCTTGTTGGTTACAATTGTAGCATATAATATTCCTTTTAATCTTTGGAGATAATGCACAATCCTTATAACTATGACCAAATCGATTTCAGGAGAAGTAGTACCCATTAAAGACATTGTTCAAATTTGACCTTCATTTTTCTTAATCATTACCTATCCATGAATTTTCATTCTTGACCCTTTTGGTGGAACTAAAATCCCTTTTGTCCTTGGATAAGAGAACATTTGAGTAAGTCATGAATTTATGTTAAATTTTTTTCTCCCTTTGGTTAATACCTTTAACCATCATGACCTATATATTCTTGGCTATTGCTTCTAGATATTTTAATTACATCTTCATAGCATTCATTCTTGAATTGACATTCGATAAATCACATACTAGTTTGTCTTGAAGACAAACCAAAACCTCTTTTTCAACCATTGTACCTTTTATCACCTTCAAGTGGTTAAACATACAAGAAGGACCTACTCTATACCAATTATTAGAGATACAATCACTAAGAGGGGGGGCGTGAATAAATGAGCCTAGATAAACTTACTTTAATTTCAATAATTTCAAACTCTTAAATAATTAGTACAAGCATTCACGAAGCATAAAGATCATTCATAGAAATGAAAAAGAGAGATAATGCAAGATCAAGCACATAACACATGACATATGTGGGAAACCCTCTTAGGATAGAAAACCCATTGGAACCTATAATTAGACTACTATCCTATAATAAAAATAATAAATTTGGACTATATATAACTAATCAAGGAACTTCCATCCCTTATTTTAATGAGACTACAATCCCATAAAGAGATATTACACCTATCTAGTTGAGCTTCCATAATAACTAAACCTTTACAAGTTTCACCTTGAAAGGAGGTTGTAACCCCATAGATGTTGAGCTACCAAAAGAACACCTATGAACACAATATCTCTTGAACACTGATTTATTTCCAATCAAATTGAGATACAAAGTATATCAGCTCTCTTCAACTCTATACACTCAATGCATCTAAAACATCCTTTTGGATCACCCTATACCTCTTCACTCATCCTAAACCTATAAAATAACTATTCTAACATTAAAAACATGACCCAAAGGTCATATGCATAGTCCTCAATCTTCTCTACTCATCAATTCATCTACTCGGCACCCACCCTCTCTTTCACTCCATAATTCTCTCATCCACACCTCTTACAAGTCTTGCACACATATAACTTCCAAATATATAAATCATCACATTCAATTTCATTATTTATAGAGAATTCATGAATTATCAAGTCCAAAATATTTCCTATCAGCCACAATACATGCCTTCATCCTTAATACATATAACATAGGTCACACTTAAGCACAACTCTATTTCAAATAAGCCTAAGTTACCTTTTAGGTCCTATGATGACCCATTCACCTCTTTAACACTTTACCAAAAAAACTAAGAACACATGAACTCTTTCTAACTCATGGAACCATGCCTCATGATCTATAGGACCCCTTTAAGTTCCAACATCCATAATATCACTCTTGTGCTAACCCCTAATTAGCTCAAACACTTCTTTGTACACATAGTCATTGTAAATGAAAACACAGTCGACTTATAACCCTTTGTTCATACTACATGTGATTAGTAAAACCTTGATAATAGACACCAAATGGTCATCATGGATTATAATAGATAATTCATTATGAGACATTAAAACAACATCAATGTAAGCTCAAGCATTCTTCCCATGTTCTTAGAAAATAAACATCAAACACACAATCAAATTTGAACCTCAATATATCTAAATATATAAACTTTCATATCTTCAAATTTATATTTACAAATTCGCCTTGGAGTCCTCTACAAATTTTCTTTTTACACCATGAGAAAATTTTGCATAGATCAAAATATATGGCCTAAAAATTAGACACTTTTCATTCCTTTGTTAAATTCAAATATTTGAATTCAAACAACCATAGTTAAACCTCAAACACCATGTATTCATCTCATGTCCTTGATGATTAGATAAATAATGCACCATTGATCTTGTTCAAACTTTAACAAATAAATCACAACTACCCAAACATTAAAATTTAAACACTTGGCCTCATCTTGTACAATCTTGCAATCTTGATCACACATGCTCTGTTGATCTCTTCAAGATTTTCATTACTTTAATAATGCTATACAACTATAACTTTGACCTATTGAATTTAATATTTTCCATTGATATTAGTCAATATAAACACCCACTTACTATTTATCCTTGGAAAAAAATAAATTGTTACCTCTGTTCAACATTAAACTTCAAACACTTGTCCTCATCTCTCTACTTTTAGACATCTTGGAATAAACATGCTTCATTGATCCTTTTATAAGGATCTCAATATTTAAAATTCATTAACCATTGGACACCTTGAAATCATTTTGATCAATACACACTATTAGATCAATATTATATGATCATTTTCTAACCATTAGATCCTCATTTGGTCCTAATATTTAACATCATACAAAGTAGACTAAGTATGGGAACCATTGTTATCTACCTAGAAGGCTAACTTTGGACCTCAATAGATTTTGTTGTGATTAGACACATGATCTAAAATTTGGACAATATGATATCATCACATAGGAGAATCAAATAACGTGTCAAAATTCTCTTGAAACCATCATATGTCTGTAATATAACTCTATTAATCTACTCACTTAGATTTCTTCTGCCACAGAGCCAACTATGTCAAGAACTACTTAGAAGGCCAACTTTACACATGCATATCTTTTGATGAACTTCATTACATGACCTAAAATTTAGTGATCATAAACTAAGGAAAAAAATGAACAAACCCATATGATCAAATTCTCCTTAAATATCCACATGTGTGAGATATACCATCACCAAAATTTTTACTCATCTCTTTCTCGCCTCATGCAAATTTGGCTAAGTATGAGAAAACACTATCAAAATACCTAGGAGCCCAAGTTTGCACTTCAAATAAATAGACTCTAGTTAGTATTTTATATCCTTGCTATTCAAATAAATAGCCACATGCACCATTTTACATGTATATTTAAACAACCCTATGGATGGGATGTACCCATACCTAGGGTTTTTTACATATACATTTTTTTATATAAACAATTTTATAGCTATTTACAAAAATCATTTTAAAACTCAGACCTATCCACAAGCACAAAATTTCTTAAAAATACTTGAAACCATAAACCCTAAAAGAGTATATTATTAAACCTTCATGTCAAAAGTGAATTTAAACTAAACTATAGTTGACCCCTTTTTATATCACATTCATAACATCGAATATGGAGTATAACAGAATTGTATCAAGTAAGATGTAGATACTAATAGAATCTACATCTTGATATAAATAGGTTTCAAAGTCTCCTTTATAACCAAACCCAAAAATGAAAACCTTTATCTTCATCTATCAATCCCCAATTAAAAATACACATCCATTTTAATATGTATTAGGCATTATATGTATTTGACCTTATGTATGGGTTGTACCCATTTGAAAAAAATTATCAACATAACTAGAATATTTTATAAATCATTCCATAATGATAACACCATAAATTTAATTCAATAAACCCTACCTAAGAATGCAATCTTTATTGCTCAAAATCCAAGCTCTTTATTTTATTTTCTCCTTGTCCATTGTCTCTCTCTAAAACCATCTATCCTCCATATATCTCTAGTTGATCAAGTTATGCATTCCAAAATAAATGAATAACTTTCATTAAACTTGGTCTTCAATTAATGAAACTCTATTTTCATAACTCGGTGAATTATTTTAGGTTAACTAAATGGTTAAAATTATTGACATTGGATGTACCCTCTCCATCTAGTATTAAACCTAACATCCCTCTTTGTGATAATAGAAAAATAAGAATACATTATTAGACTCATTAATTCCAAGCATTTGAGCCTCATCTCTGATACCATAATGTAACAACCCTCAAGGATTAAATCAGAATTAGGTTATTTTCTTAAAATTAACTCAAAAAAATTTATCTTCACTTATTCTAAGTATTGATGATATTTAGCTAAATAGATCATTAATTAAATTATTATTTTAACCATTGGGTTAGTCATATGATTCATTTATTTAATGATAAATATACATGAATAGATATTTCCTTTCATACATAAAACATAGAATAGTACTAGAATACCCAAACTAATAATTAGCCACTATTGGGGTAATATCAAAATAGATATAATAATAAAAACATCTATTTTAATTATAAAATTACCATCAAATAATATGAGTATAAATTATTACATATTTGAATAACATATTACAATTTATATAATGTTTCACATAACATACGAGCCTAAATGAACTTGTTAATATCCAAAATAAATTATGAGTAAAACCTCTATTGGTCGACTATTGGAAGGGAGGGAGAGTATCCTCTGAGTGTGTTTCCACACTAATCATGGACCATAGATCCCCTAAAAATTATCTCAACTAGGGAATGGACCTCCCTTCATATATGGTTAGATAATGATGGTGTGGGAATTTAGAATGGCAACTAGAACTAGTGTGATGTAAGATAACTATCGCATGATTCATATAAAAAAGAAACATGTTTTGACATGATATCATGCAAAACATGAAAACTAAATGAAACATGTGAAGTGATAATGTTCAAACCATAAACATTATTTTGTCCAAAGTTTTAATATAGTTTTATAGATCTCAAGATCAGCCAAATTAACACACACAACTCAATTAGATTTCCTAAAATCTATCTATTAGTGGCACTAAGTAAGTACATGAAGTAAATGTCACCTACTTGATTATAATAATTAATATTAGATTAAATCAAATATAGATAATACTAAATTAAAATATTTAATTACTAGATTTCTATATAAAAATGCCATAACACATTCTGATGGAGTTCAGATTGAACCCATGAAATCACAGTATAACTCCTACATACCAATACCACAACATTTAACACAAAGACATTGCAAACACAACAAATATACACAATAAATTCTCTAATTAATATATTTATAACCTATGTATGGGTATCCATAATGATTGAATCTGATTAACATGGGAGTGCCTATTAAATAAGTAATGCAGGTTGTTTTGTTCAACAAAATATTATAGCATGAATAGCCTATTAAATAGGAGTGTTCATTTATTATTATGCACTCAAATAATACATGCAAAAAATATAATAGAATATCCAACAATAAAACAACTCCCAAAATAATATTATACACTTTGCTCCAACACCCTCCCTTAATCAAAAAATAGAGAGTGAAAAAAGAGAAAGCAAAAAGACTAAATGGGTCATAGAAACTAGGCCTGATTAGGTACCCATGTACAAATCATAGTTAAATACAAAGTGTCCTTATGGTAAGTAATCAATCTTATCAGAATGCATGGATGTCAAGTCATTGTAACTACAAAGTCAAATGGGAACAAATACTCTCTATGAGGCTAACTCTTTAAAAAATAATGATATCAAAACATTGGGGAAAAAGAGTCACGAAAGATGAGTTGTATCACTGTAAGGTACCCAAAAACTAGTAAAAATAACTACAGTTGAGAGAGAAAAAACATATGCTTCAAGGTGTCCTAAGAAGGAAAACAACTCAATAATTGAACATAATAGTTAAAAAGGTTCACTAGATGGAACAAAGGCCATAAAATACAAATGAACTTAGTGGACTTGAAAGTCTTAATTGAACTCTAATTTGTACTAGTGGTCTAGATCCACTACTCAATAACAAAAAAACAGCTAACACTAGAATTAATGAGAATAAATCTTATGAAAAGAGACTGTTATATGTGTCAATAATGCAAAAAGGGTTCATTAATTAAATTTGATCTACTTTTAAAGGATGTAGTGTGCCAAGTTTAGTAAGGAACATGCCAACCAAAGAATTAGGATCTGCACCATACCCCTGCCATACTACTGACTGGGTGGAGTGACACAAAAAAGTCTATATGAGGGGGATAATTACACTATTAAAACACTAACATGTTGACACTTTATTCACCATAATAGCTACTCTTTAGAAGGATATCAAACTCCATAACAAATTTGAAAGAGACTGTTAACTATCAAAAAATGTCAGACACAAAACAAATATATCTCAAAAAGATAGCCCTGGTGGTGATGGGAAAGTCAAGAAACTAAAAGAGTGAAAATGTGACTAGAATAGAGCACACACATGCATTAAGATAGACAAGTTTTAATCAACAAACCCCTAATGGCACTTTATAACTTAGTGCAAGTATAAAATATCCCATCAAGAAATCCTAGAATGTTTTCATTATATATAAGACACCATCAAGAATAAGAGAGTTGATCCTAAAATAATGGATAAATTTGTGACACAAAACTATACTCAAGAATGCCAGATGTTGGGCTCTATCAAATATGCATTCATGAGTATAAAATGTGGCATAAAAATACAACACACACTCAAAATGGGATGTCAAACTCCAATAAAAATGAATTCATTGGTGTGAAAAGTGTGATGATAAGGATTACAATGTGGGAAAAGAGAGTATAATAACAATAAAAATGACCTCTAATAAATTAAGGAAGAGTGATAATAAGTTTGTTTTATCTATGAGGAGGTTTGACCTCTTGCCAAACTGGACCTCACCCTCCATCTTTGACAATTGATATGAAAGGTATGATATCTAAATGAATAAGATATTGTAAGAATAACATAAAAAGAAGCCTCTCAATAAAGTCACCCATTTTGAAATAATGTTACACCACATTCAAAAAAACACTTTTTTAAAGATTTTATCCCCCCATGATGGAGTTCATATTGAACTCATGCAACCCCAAGATCACTCCTACATACCATTACCACAACATTTGACATAGATACATTGAAAACATAAAAAATATGAATATTAAATCATTTTAATAATATATTCACTATATACATGTGGGTCTCCACAATGACCAGGTCAAAATTACATGGGAGTGCCTATTAAATATGTGAGGTAGGTTGTTTTGTATAACAAAATATTGTTGCATGAATAAACTATAAAATAGGATTTTCTATTTATTATTGTGAAATAAAAATATACTTGGAAAAAATATAATATCACATCCAAAAATAAAATAACTCCCAATATAAGTTTATATGTTTTACTCCAGCATACCCAAAAACTAGTAAAAATAACTAAAGTCGAGAGATCAACAAACATGTGTTGCAAAGGTGTCCCAAAGAAGGAAATGGATCAATACTAAAATAATTATAAAAAATGTGAAATAGATGGAATGAATGCCATAAAATTAAAATTTACTTAGTAGAATCAAAAGATTTAATGGAACTCAAATTTGCACAAATAGTCTAGATCAATTACTCGATCACAAAAAAAAAACAACTAAAACTAGATTTCACTAGAATAGCTATTAGAAAAAAAGATTGTTAGTGGTTTTGATAGTGAAAAAAAAAATCAATAACTAAATTCAATCTACTATTAAAAGATGCAGTGCCTAAGGGTTAGTAAGGAACATGACAATTGAAGAAGCAGGACTTGCACCATTCAACTTCTTTGACTTCACATTACTTCACCTACATTTTGATGCTATTTGGGTATTTGAGATCCTTGTTAGGTAGATTTTTTTAGATCATACATATCTAATTTTATAGATGTCATATACTACAAATTTACCAAATTATGGAATTTATTGCATCATTTGTCGATATTATTTAATGGAGTTCAAAATGAACTCATGTAACTGCATGATCACTCTTTCATACCATTACCATAGTGTTTGGCATAGAGACATTACAAACACAAAAAATATGCACAATAAATTCTTTGAATAAGATATTCACAATATCTGTGTGGGTCTCCATAATGAATGAGTCAAAATTACATGGGTGTGCCTATTAAATAGTCAAGGTAGGTTGTTTCGTACAACAACATATTGTTGCATGAATAACCTATAAAATATGAGTGTCTATTTATTTTTGTGCACTCAAAAAATATGTGAAAAAAATAGAATAACATCTGTAATAATTAAAAAACTCCCAAAAAAATCTTATATGCTTCACTCAAACACATACAAATATAAATAGATCATATAACCTCATATTCTCCATCATATGCATCTAAATAGTATAAATCGGCTAATTGATTATAAATCTAGTCTTTTTAAATAAAATAACTAATTTATAATAATCATAGATTTTTAACTAAAATAGATAATTTATTCATAACATATAAACAACTAAATTAGTCAAAACATTCTTATCATGATATTACTTCACAGTTGTATGTTTCCACATATAACTCATTAATGACCAATTTCCTCTAAGTCCCATACACAAAAAATCATACTATGAAAATACACATATACATGTATAAATATAATTTCACAAAGTATCAAATTAGAAATATATCGCTATATATTTCTCATTAGATAAATGTGTATCCTTAGTCATATTAACTCATCAAATAATCAATTTTATAAACTTATAGTCTATAAAGTAAAACTTCTTAAAAATGATTGATCCTCCACAATCAACCTTCTATAGGTTTAAGCATGAAAGCTTCAAATAGTTCATCATATATAGGTACAAATATCCTTGTTCATATATATATATATATATATATATATATATATATATATATATATATAAGAATATAAATTTATAATTATACAATTATAAGTATGATTTTAATTATCTAATATAGGTAACAAATTATAATTAGGGTCTTAATTTTCTCAACTAAACATAACAATTTGTTTATAACATTTGTTATGAATTAGACATCCAATTTATACCAAAGAAGAAACCCTCCCAAAGTTTAAATATTATATGTCCGCTAGATTGAATTCAAACATAGAGGTTTATATTAAATTATAAAGACACATCTTATCTTCCTTAGCCCATATTTATAATAGATAAATACTTAAACATATCCATGTGGTTTAATAATATATTATATCACTAACACCTATAGCTCGTCTCCCAAGCTATGAGTTTAAAATATCACCTAAACCAAAATTTACCCAACATAAAAAAAATTTAATAGCATTAAATAATTCCATTCCATCTTTTATACTTTTTCTCAATGTCTAGTCATATATAGGTAAACCAAGAAGACTCTGGTTAGTATTTTATATTCTTGTTATTCAAATACATAGCCACATACACTAGTTTAGATGTATATGTACTTGGCCCTATGGGTGGGCTGTACCTAGGGTCATTTACATATACATATACATACATACATGCATACATATATATATATATATATATATATATATATATATAAACATTTTTATAGATATTTATAAAAATCATTTTGAAATTGGGACTTATCCACAGGTATAAAATTTCCTAAAAATAATTGAAACTGTAAACCCCAAATGAGCATACTGCTAAACCTTCATCCACAAAAGTCAATTTAAACCAAAGTATAGTTTACCCCTTTATATCAAATTAATAATCTATAATAAAAAGTGTAATATAAGTATATCAATTAAGTCCAAGATAGTAAAAAAATCTCACTAACAAAATTGTATAAATAGGTTTCAAAGTCTCCTTTATAACCAAGCCCAAATTTGAAAACCTTGATCTTCATCTTTCAATCCCCAAATACAAATACATATCCATTTTAATATGGTTAGGTTTTATATGTATTTAACCCTAAATATGGGCCATACCCATTTAAAATAAATCAAAGGCATAACCAAAACGTTCTATAAATCATTCCAAAATGATAAGACCATACATTTAATTCAACATACGCTACTTTAGAAGTCAATATTGGCTTATCAAAATCTAAGATCTTTATTCTATTTTCTCCTCATCCTTCATATCTACTCAAAAACCATCTTCCCTTTATATATCTCCAACTACTCAAGTTATGCATGCCAAAACAAACAAATAACCTCAACAAAACCGGGTCTTCAATTAATGAAACTCCATTTTTGTAACTATTATCCAAAATTTTGGCATGGTAGCTAGCCAAAACCCCACTCATAGTCAATTTCCTCAACAATCAAAACGTAATCATAGTATAACCATGCAGTTTGAACTGGTCTCCCATTTGATTCCAAAAAAAACAATTGTTATGAAAAATGCTTTGAAACCAATCTAGTTTGATGCCCTGGATTTCAAAAATATGCCATATTACATATTCATTTTAATATTATGGTTAAAGGATGACATGTGACTTTTAACAAAACAATAATGTCTTTTAATTATACAACCTCATAGAAAATCAAATATAGGGCTCTAAACTAACCCATCAAATTCCTTACATACAAGTATACATTTTTATTAATAAATCAAACATTTTAATAACTATTTCTTAAACATTCCACACATTTGACCTCTATGATGTTTAGAATTCAAATTAGCAAAAAAAATCAACTAATGAAAATATATAATAATAAGATAGTCACACAAAATCAACCCAAAAAAGTACCATTCCATAATTAATCATTAAGATATATAGCTAAATGAATCATTAAGCATTTAACAAATTAAATAGTTTACTTCATATATTTTATTCTTTTATTATTCTAATACAACACACAAACATCACAACCATCATAAAATATCATGAATGCAAGTATGGTGTCATAGTTATATAAATAATAACCAAGCATTACAAAACAAGGAAATAATGCATGGTAAGGAAACACATAAATAATATAATTCATGTTGTGAACAATAAATATTAAATAGTCAACAAAAAAAAACAATATGATAAGCTATGTGGTGTGTGTAGGGGTTTTATCCTCATTATCTCATCCCCCAATCATCTCCATTTGTTGCATTCTCTCCAATGATACCCTCCCTCAATCATAGTCTAGAGGTTGGTCTCCATCCTACATCCACCTTAGTGCAATAAATTTTAGTAAGACTATATAAAAAAATAATCCATAATAATCTATTGTAATTGAACAAACTAAAAAATCATGATCATAATGTTCCATAAAAAGATATGAATAGCTAACCAAAAGTTAAAGATTATGACAATAAGTAATATATAATTGTCACAAATCAACATATTACAAATCCAACTAACTAACACAATATTTTAACCAATCATTAACCATAATATCTATAAATTAACATATTAATGATTCACCAAGGAATGAAACTTTGAATATATTTTTCAAACCTTGTCAATTGGGTGATAGAATCATCATCCTCATATGAAAATTTATTCATTTTCCTTATCTTTGATTTACCTCCAATTTCCTATTAAGATTTTAATTGGACATGTTATCCTGAAGTTCAAAAATAGGGGATAATAGTGGATCTTACTGCAATACCATATTCCTTAGTTATATGTAGGATAAATCCAAATTATTTGGTGACTAGTTCCTTATCCACCATATTTATATTTATAGATAATGTGTAACACATAGTTGCATGTCTAATATAGATAATTGGAAGCTAATTTTCCTATCCCAATATTATGGGAAATGAACATGTGTTGTTGATATAGATAATTTTATTTAATAATTTTATGCACCCACTTATTCACTTATCCTTTTGAGAAATCATAATAAAATATTTATTGTCCATTCTAACATTTCAAGGTCAAACCATTATTAATTCATGTGATTCCATTGAAATGGATATCTGATTATTTTAATGAGAGCTAAAATAGACTTCAAACTTGGAAGAAATGGAAAAGATAGTATACAACACAAAAAAATACCTACATAAAAATTTAATTGATTTTTAAAAAAGAATTAATAGATAGTATCTTTTAATTATGGTTAGACTTCTTGGACATATTTCATAGGCAATTTTAGTAATCCTGAATAATATGGAATATATACTTGGTCTTATAAATTTGGGTGATGAGATATTTATTGATGTGACATAATGGTTTTAAATCTTTAAAAAGTTAGATACACTAATTTTACGACAAGTTTTTCATAAAAAAATTAGGTAGGAAATAATAAGAAATAAGATGAATATAAGTATGAGAAGGTACGGAAGATAAAGAGATATAAAAAGGACAAGACTTTATGTAATAGATTTTAAAATTTTATTTATGTTTAAAAACAAAATTTGAGGGTATGCTCTCATCAACACTTCTTAGATTCAAAGCACTTTGTTTTTTGACATGAATACCTGTGTAAAATTTGTAAAATTGAACCTAAATCAAAGGAAAATTTTCCATTTAAGTGTCTCATTTATGATATTTTTGTAAGCTTTAACTATATTTTTAGATGAAAACAAGGATATCTATGATATTATATTCATTATCATGATTAAATGTGTGTATCTATAACCATCAAAATGATAACCCAATACACTTTTCAATCTCAAGTTTAAATTCACCAATTGACCCACTATTCTACTTAGCAGTCATGAGTGGCTAATATAAATATCCCAAACACATAGTTATTGTGTTTTATGTTTTATCTCATTTCTTCCATGATGGTGCCTTAAACACAAATTATTCTTATTATTATGTAAAATTAATTATTAATGCATGATTATTTTAACTCATGAGAAAACATTAATTATTTTTTTTTGAATGATAAAGTTTGGATTTTTTCAAGACACCATTAAGGAAAAGGCCATTAAAATTTCATATGAAATAATCCATAGATCACCATGATAAACACCACTTATATTTTCACTATTTTCACCAAATAACTCATTATTAATCATGTTTTCATTCATTTTTTTCACCAGCACATCCCATGCATTATTCATTCTTTATAGACTTTCTTGAAATATCCTTTTCTAAATGACGGGCATAAAGCATGTTATTTTCCACTTTAGTTTTGATTACCTCCAAAATTATCACGTATATTTACATCATTCCAACACTTGTGACACTTATTACACTCCTAAATTTTATATGGACTTGAAATTTTAATTCATTCTGATTCATAGGGATGCCTCATCAATTCAAATGGTGCCTCTAAAGCTAAAAAAATTGGGTAATTTTAGTTTATTTAACCAAATCCATTATTATTTAAATATATTTAATTTTTATATTAATCAAAACATTTTTTAAGCATTTCTCGTCAAAAAAAAACACAATTTTCATATCATTAATTTTGACAAATTAGAGGACATGCAGTGGTTGTCATTTATAATATACTTGAAAAATGAAAATTATAAAACTATTCACCTCAAAATTATGGTAATTAAACATGAATATTATTATAAGAATTCAATTCCATTTTAAATTTGTTGTAAATAAAATGGAAGAATATTTTTAAGTATAAAATTTTGACTCTTGGAGCAAGATATTTCCTGCATAATGAATCATTGATGGTTGACATGAGGACATATTTAATTATACCTTTTTTTAATTTATCCTTGAGCCTTTCAGATATCATGAACCTCATGATAATATTAAGGAGTTATCTCTATATGTGATAGACTGGACATCAAAATATATATAAGTTTATAACTACTTATTTCATGTATTTAATGATTTTCACTCCATTTGCATTATCACAACACTTTGAGCACTTCCTTATATAAATCATACACATAAGGAAATTTTATCCCTAATAGAGTCACCAAAAAATATTGGCTATAATTTATTTCATTTTTATTTTGTCCCTTATTTCACATACTCCCCTAATGGGAAACAACATAAACTTGAAACATTACATAAATCATTGCAAGATGAGTGATTTTACTCTATGTTTGAGAAAGGAAGGTCCTTCATATGATGGAGGATTTTTAGGGGTTTTATAAATTTTAACCCAAAACGTAAAAAATGATAGAACAAAAAAATAAAATGGATAATAATGGATGTGGAAGGATAATTGAAGAGGATGGAGGGGAGAGTGAGAAAACCAAAGTAGAATAAACACAGAATAAGACCTTGATTACTTGGGTTTGGATCAAATGCATTGAAATTTTTCCTCTAGCATTAAAAAAGGAAAAATAAAGTAGTATATGCAATGAGAAAAATGGTTTCATAGAAGCACAAATTACCATCTCAAATCTAAATACATGTAATTGATACAAATCCTATTTACCCAATTTGGCAAAGTCCAAATTTTAACATGCAATAAATAAAATATAAAATTTTAATAGTTTATATGTCAATGAATATAAATACATGATTCCATAAACTAATTTATATAAAATAACTAGTTTTACACAAATTTATGAAATCGTATATTCTGTGATTCATTTAAACTTGTATTAAAATTTATAACTAGTTTTATAAGAATTTAAAGTAATCCCTCTTTTAGGGTTGAGAGAAATAATAATACAATTAGAATATATTTTATTCCATTTGGATTCACTTTCACCCACAAAGTATTTCTAAAATTAATTATACTAAAACAAAGAGTTTCTTTGACATAACTATAGTTTTCCTAGTTTCTACTTTTTGACTTATTTTGCATTTAGGCATTTTCTACAAAATACATTACGTGATAACAATATTAATTTTTTTTTGAGTGACCCTTTATATATCTATATAACTTGCATGTTTAAAATAATAATTAATTAAAAATAACTAATTAAGTTTATTTTCCAAAGTCACTTGGTAATTAAATTAGGCCTACCACACTACTAACCTTTTAACATATCTGATTTGTTCACTTTTAGGGATTTTACATAGAGGGGCATTTTTCAAGTGAAAATTATATACATGAAAATATAAAAATAAATTAATCCAAAAATAATTATGTTCAATTTTAATCAATAACTTCTATTCCTACAATTCATTTAAGATGCCAACATGTCTCTTAATGAATACTACATTTTGAGGCACTTTTGAGAATAATAAACCATTTTGTTACAAGTAGTATTTCTAAGGCAACCTAGTATGTTGAACAAGACCCAATGAGTCTAATCCATCATGTAATAGAGTCAACAATGTCAACTTATGATAAAAAAATATCTATAACTCAATTTTGGAATTAAAATTCATTAATGTTAAATTAATTTGATGTGAAATTAAACATGACACTAACTACCTAGCATTGGCATAAATTTTATGAATTCCACTTAGACTCATAAACATTAGATGTTGGATGCTTTATTTTGACATTAATTTCATATTGATATTGAATCAAATTGATGCCAAACCCCATCTTTATTCCTACATTAAATCATTATAGAACAATATCAAACAAGGCACCAAATAATTTTATGTTAGTTATAATTTGGTCACGTGCACTAGTCCTATGCCACACATGCATTCCAAAGCACTATCTAACCATGAAAAAATATAACACAAGTTATCCTTTCACACTAATTTGATTCATAAATAGATATATCAAGGTGGATTAGGGTTAGTTTGTAATGGATATGTAGTAAAATTGTCTCACACACTTGTAATATTCTACACTATTCTACCTAAGCATTCATCTTATAAAAAGGAAGGATATCATTAAATGTAACAAAAAATTCCATGATAATAACATTAGTCTAAAACATATTAGTAGTATCTCATGGTCATAAATATAGATAAAATAATAATAACAATAGTAATAATTCTATCAATTAATTTTCAATTCATAGTTATAAGGTGCACCATGGTACTCATAGTGTTGAAACTAACTTAAAAATCTCTCTCTATTTAGATGGATTTTACCATTTAATGACAAAATCTCTATAAACAATATAAGAATGTTTTCCTAATGTAAAACTAGTTCTCCCTTCAAAAATACATTTTACCACCTTTCATATGCTCTCAAAGGCCATACATATTGCTAGGTTGTTTTGCTACTACCAATTATCAATTAATGTGACTATTACCAACCAATAATTAATGTTTCATCATATTGGGCATGTGGAATTGAGTCATCCCATCTTTTGTGTCATATATATATTTCATATTAAGGGAAGATATTTAGGTATTTAGTTCCATTATTTTCCTCCAAAAAATAATATTTACTCCTAAAATTTCAATTTTGACACGTAACTACTCCTATCACTTTCATGGATACCTTGCTGAATGGGTACATGTGGACTTGACTCATCAATGTGCACCATGCTCTATAAAATCAAGGCACTAGTGCTAGGAAAAACTTGGTCACTAATGGAAATTCCCATTAAATTTTGAAGCCAACATCACCCCACACTATATCATTTGGTTTCCCTCAGACAACCTGATAATGTTTTATATATAAAAAAGTAAGTTTTGTTCTTATTTTCTTAACCCAACCTCAAAATTAATCTAACATGAAATAACAACTGTAGATTCTTCATTAATTATATAAATTAATTTAGTTAAACCCTAAAACTTAAGAGGTGGAACCTAAGTCCATTTAACCTCACTCTTTATAACATAAACCCTAAAACTTAGGAGGTGGAACCTAAGTCCATTTAACCTCACTCTTTATAACATTGTCCTTCCCAGTCATGCCCTTTGAGAGCATATTCTAGTGCACTCTCCTCATTAACCATATGAATGTACAAATTATTGAAGATTTCTTTAATATTTTTCCAATTGGTTATAATTTTATTTCTAATGTCTTCAAATTATTTTAGAAGTTAGGTCTTCTTAACCTTTTCCTTATTTAAATACACATACGTGTCTAGGAAATATTATTTATATTGATCCTCATAAAATCATGTCATGATCACAAAGCTTTGGTAGGCAAAATTTATAAAAATCTACTCAGCCATAACTTTCTCATCAATTTTATTTAAGAGATATTTTAAACCTTAAATTTTCCCATAAACTTAATATTGGATCACTCTAATTATTCTTATCTACAATCCCTTTTTCCCTTTTACATTTTTATTAAGTGGTCTACTAGCATACTCACTTTATCCACCCACTAGATCATTTTTAAGTCTAACCCATCTAATACATTGGGCTCCTCCTTTATAGTACACCAATATAATTTTAGTTACATAACTACCAACTTATTTAATACTTGAGCATGTCAATTATATAATTTCACCTAATGTGCCTCCTAGATATTTATAGTCTAATGATTCATAATGTTTTGGTGGATTACCTCTATCACCAATTTGATCATTGCATTCCCAACCTTGACCTCATTAAACTCAATTTGGTTGACATTTATGAGTTATAACTCATCTAGGGCCATGTTGAGTTCTTAGTCTTTAATGGAAACATTGGGTTCATCAGACTCTAGTTCATCCATGTGTACATCAAAGGTAAAACACATCTAACTTCACATATAAATTGATGCACCCTTATTGTCCATGGCATCCCACATGTATAAGTTTACATCCATAATATCCTATTAAACTCTTTCCCTGACACTCATATCATTGGTGTCTTCCTATAATTATAAAAAATCATTCCATTTTAATTATTTTTATGTTCCAACACAAGGATATTTCCATTTCCCATATCCACCCATTCTTCTTTCAAGTTTTTGATTTCAAGCTCCTCAAGCCCAAGGATACCAATTTATTTTTCCTCTCTACCAGTCATGCTTAGATTTCCTTCCACCTCTTTCCCTAAGCCATTTTATGTGTTGGGTTCCTCTTTATCCTTACACTCATCACATGCCCTATTATTTTTCATTTTGGTGTTAGATTTACTTTTTACATCCAAAGTTATTTCCATTTTTGCCTAAGTTTTTCACATAATTTTGACTCCCATTTTGAGATTTATTTGAACTTCTTGTATGCTTAGGATCTATTACTCACTCATGTTGTGCACCATATTATTTTTGATCATTTATTTTATATAGTTTATTTACACCATTTATTTCTCCTTATTCTACTAAGAGGTCACACAACTAGTGGAGTTATCCTAAGAGGTGATGATTTGGTAGAAGGTTACTTGGCAAGTGGTAGAGTGACTATTTATGTCCACTATTATGACAAAGTAATGGTATCCTATTTATTATTAGTACATTTAAAACCCTCATAAATGTATTTATGTACTTCCTTTTAATAGGTTCATTTATATTAGAAGTGTCTAATATATGCAATAAAATTGCATCATGTCTATAAATGAATCCTAACTCAGAGAAGATAGATCATACTTACACTTTTTATTGGGGATACCTTATATAATTGGGAACATGACCAATATGTGGATCCGCTAGAACCAATTAGTGGATCTCTTATCACAACAAAAATACTAGGGAGGGTACCAAAGCCTCTACTCAAGCACAATTACGTAATAACCCTAACTAAACCCTATGTTTTGATATTTCCTATACTAATAAGTAAACTAAAGTCTAGTCTAGTGCTCACCAAATATTATGGCACAAAGTGGGGGTAAAAAACAACAAAAATAAACATGCATAAGAGACATATAATCACAACAATGTATATGGAATCTTAATGCAATGAAAAGTAGTAAAAATTAATATCTATCTACTCTTACAAAGGAGGAAAAAAGTTAGGAATAGTTACCTTTAAAGATGAACCCATTCAGCCTCAATCTTTCTCTTGTCAAATGTTCTTCACAAGAGTTTTTTGTGGTATATAATGATGAAAAGGATAAATTATTTATAGGCTACACATCCTATCAATGCATCCAAAAGACTTCTCCACAAGACAAGATCCATATCTCCAAAGAATGTATGAAGCCCTAAGCTTGATCCTCAAGTATAATGGTGGATAAGTAGATGCACAATAACTCTTACTTCTTCTTATCTTCTCTAAATAATGGTGAAATGATCCTGTATATATAGGTGGATTTAACCCTAATCCCTCTTAAAAGTTTTGATCAATAGGGTTGACCCAGTCAATCTAGTACTGATATTGACAAAAACTTATTAGGTCATGGGTTAGGTCATCCAAGATCCAACCTAGACCCTAAATGAGTTTCACTAATCAGACTGCAAGGTCTACCCAATCTACCTAGGACTATAAACTATCAAAAGGGGTTTTAGGTTAGGAAAAGGGGTAAAAAAATGTGGGAAATGATTGGAGGAGTCTATAATAGAGAAGAAAAAACTTAAGGAAATTGTTTTTAGGAGATAAGTGTGTATTTTAACAAGTGGTAAAAGGGACAATAATCTTACAAAGTACCAATAGTCTGCCCACCCCTTTCTTGGTGCACCCCTTAAGGCATGAACTCAAAGATATTGAGACTCAATGAGTTTTTATAAGATAGAGAGAGTTAGTAATTTATAAAAGTTTGAAAATATTATGTGTATACATATGCCCCACTTGAAGCTCATAATGTGTCATATAATTATAACACAAGATGGTGCTTCAAGAATAGAACATGATGATGCATAATGCTAATGCTATGTAAATTGTAGTAAGGAAAAAATAATGTAAATGAAATGAAAAAATTTAAAAATACATACCTTTACTTACCTTATTACTTTAGATAAATAAGGATACTGCAAGAGAAGGGAAGGCATCTAATGTAAGGAACACTAGGTGAATTCGTAGAGATTAGTACAAAAAAAGCAAATTTTTATTTTGGAATATAGGAATATGGTAGTGAAAATGATTCTTTATGATGCCATGATTATAAATATTATTATGGTTTGAAAAATGAGTGAGTAAAAACAAAGATATGATCAAAACTAGGAATCTGCTAGTAAATATTTGAAAGGTAAAATAATTGTGAATAGTAAGTCTAAATGGGGTGAAAAGAAAATCATTTCCTATTGTTTGACTTATTTGGATATAAAAATAAAGATATAAGAGACCAAACAAAATACAAAAGATACAATATGGTAAGGATCTAATATCTAAGATGAGGAGGATGCCTAACAACTATAGCGGGTATAGCATAGGTAGGCAAATGAAAATTTTAAACTTATTCTGAGTATTTTAGTGAAAATTAAGTGTTTTATATAAATATTTAATTTAGACCAATTATAAAAACTATAATTAACCCCATTATTTTTTTAAGGGTACTAAGGACCAAAAGGGGAAATGGGTTGAAAGAAATTAGAGTAATAAATATTGAAGGCATTTATTACAAGTAGGGGAAAGAGTCGACAAGCTAAACCAACTAAGTTGACCCAAATGACTTAACAGGTTAAAAATCATGATTTGACATTGTTGACTTAGTAGGTATGGGTTGACTTAGTTTATTGGGTTAAGTGATGACTTATTACCCCTGTGCTGACTTAGTTGATTAGTCCACTCTACTAATTTAGTACTAAGGGGAAAACGAAAGGGTTAACTTAGTTTGTTAAGTCCACAGGGTCAACCCAATACTATTTAGTCAACATAGTATGTGACTACATGGATGATATAGTACTAAATTGTGACAAATTGGCTTGAATATTACATGTAAGGCCCAGTTTGATTGATTAAGCACTAAAATGGCTAAATAGGCTAAAAATAGGTGAAATTGGTAAAAAATGGATAAATTAAGGCAAATTAAGTTTGTTTTTGTTAAAATTTAAAAATAATGTTTTTGATTATAAGTGATATGGATTTCTAATACATCTTTTGTTGTTTTATGGTTACAAGGGAATTATATATTATGGTGATTAGTGGATGCATCTTAGGTACCAGATCTATTAGAGTAGTTGATAGTGGAGGACTAAACTAGGTTAGTCATGCTAGGCTTAAGAGATATCATGGAGATGTGTTGAGTGTAGATCTAGTATTCATGTTCCTAGGAGTTTGGGATTATTTTAATAATACCTGTAGTTTGGTGGTGGATGGGGGAACCATTGAGGTGGGTATCACACTAGAGGATGTCCATGTTATACTTAGAATTCTAATAGGAGGGATGTTAGTGATCATGGGGATACTAGATGGGTGATAAGAGAGATGAGGATTAGCTTGATGGGTAATGTACTTGAATAATATATATCTAGGGTTAAGGGTGAGCCTATTTGAAATTTATATAGCTCAAATTTTCCATATCTAAAAGGAAGTGATAGGACTTGTGATAGCATGGGTGTTGTGTCATAAGTTAGATGGTAAGGTACCACTATATATAATAGCCTTATTATAATATATTTTAGAGTAGGTGGACTTTATGACCTGGGTTATATCATCTAGGTTCAACTCATGCATGATATGTATGGGATTCTATATAGAGGGTAGAAGATTATATGATCAGTGATATTACTTAGTGCCTAGATATACAAGAGGTTTTTGATGTACCAATCAACTGGGTTACCCCATTTGGTTAATGATCAATTAATTTGAGTGCTGACATAGAGGTAGGATCAAGTGGCATAGGTCATTCCCCATGTGTTAGTATTACAAACAATCCTACAAGAAGATATTGTGTGTTAGTCGTATGGGTACATTGTGATAGTATGGCTGAGTTAGAGGATGGTGGCACCAAAGTTGGCATATCTAGTTTCTCAACTAGAGATTAGACCATGATAGTGAAAAACCATAGATAGGTCAAGCACAATGGCCAAAAACTAGAGAGGATATGGATGTGGATTTAGGAGTGCCACATGTACCATAAATAATACCATAATAAGATTAATGACCACCTCAGTTACACCATAGATGGAGATGTTGATGTTGATAAAGAGCATAGAGGGTGGTCATCTTGGATGACCCATTAGCTAGACTAGGGTATAGTTGGTCTATATAGGCACCATCGAGGTGAGGCTTGAGATGGGCATGGGTGGTAAACCCAAAGATTAAATTTTTTATGATACATCCCATAGATAAGGTACTCAGAGGACAAGCAAATGGAGAGATTGTGATTTGTAGTTACATAGACATGGATATAGTGATAGGTGACATTCAAACATGTAATAAATGGTTGAAATTTTCTTAAGTTTTTTGAAATATATTTTGAGATATATGTGATATAATATATATCTAATTTAAATTATTTAGTTCCTACAAAGGAGGAAACAAGATGGGGATCCATGATGATGGGAGCACTCTATGAGATCTTGGATGGGGTGCTGATGTCATATGACCCTACCATATTGCATGATCTTATGGTACTATCGACCCAAGCTCAGGTGAGCTAGTTCAAAATAGTAAGAGAGGCCACAAGATTATTATAGGCATGTGGATATGATAGATAACCATTGACATTGTGGGAATAAGAGAGGCACATACATGACAGGCTTTGGTTTAGGAGAAATCTCTACATATGGCTACCATGAGTCAACTACCATAGGTATAGACCCAAGTGGCCAACCTATAGGGATAGGTGATAGGTTTGACATGTATTATTCATAAGGGACTATCTAAGGCATCTATTGGCATCATGGTGATTCTATGATATAGATAGGATAAGAGCCCAACCTTAGAGATGGAGTGATGTATTTTTGTACTTTGTATCAAAAACACACACACACACAGATATATATACATACACACACACACACACACACACACACACACACACACACACACACACACACACACATGTGTGTGTGTGTGTGTGTGTGTATGTATGTATGTATGTATGTATATGTATGTATGTATGTATATATGTGTATATATGTATATATATATATGTATATATATACATATATATGTATGTATGTATGTATATATGTATGTATGTATATATATATATGTATGTATGTATATGTATATGTATGTATGTATATATGTGTATATATGTATATATATACATTTATATATATATACATATATATGTATAAATATATATATATAAACACATATATATACATATATATACATATACATATATATATATTTATATATATATATATATATATATATATGTATATATATGTATATATGTGTGTATATATGTATATATATATATATGTATATGTATATATATATATGCATATGTATATATATATATATATGCATATGTATATATATATATATATGTATACATATATATATATACATATATATATACATATATACATATATATGTATATATGTATATATATGTATATGTATGTATGTATGTCTAAATTTGATAGTTGGATATTAATATTATGTGTTTGTATTATGATTCTAGTTGTGGATGCATGGATATATTCATTTATATCACATTTATTTTTCTTATGTTGTATATGTTATATGAAATATGTGTTGTGGTTTATTTTCTAGGATTATGAAGGACACATGCATGGTTAAAAAGAAACAAGAAAAAAGACTTTGTAAAATATAATCAATAATTAAAATGTAGTACACATTATTTCATGTTGGTAAAATGTGTAATAATAAAAGATGACTAAATATAAGAAACAAAAGAGTGGTAAACAAGAGGGTAAAAGTTTGTTTTTAAACTAAAAAGGAATTGGCACCAAATTAAAACTAATAAAATCACACTAAATCATATTGGGAAGTATGAAAATAATGTAATAAAGTAAAAATCACGTGAAAGATTAAATGGGATAAAAATAAATAAATTAAGTCAATCAATCATACTTAATCACATTGGGAAGTATAAAAGAAAAATAAAATTGGCAAAATGGTCTTAAATTAATCACACTAATTCAAGTTGGGAAGTATGAAAAATTTAAGAAAAATGGTTGGATTCTTAGATGAAATCATAAAATATTAAGATGAAAATGAAAAAGTAATGAAGTAAGCATAAAACATGCTAAATCAGGATTGAAAGAATGTCAATGATGTGTAACTTCATAATCAATCAAATCTTATGTCATATTTGACAGATGTAATTTTATTGTGACTTGGATTATTGGAAATTTTTGTGAGGAAGCCTAGGTCCTACCCATGGTGTTACACTAAAACTCATAAAGGGAACACCAATGATGTGGAAAAAGGTGAAAATATAGTATAAGGGTATGTTTGAAATGGTAATGTGAAAAGTTAGTAATTTGTAAAGAAGGTTAGGTCCTATCCATGGTCTTACAATACAACTCACAAATGGAATCCTTAGGGAAGTGATCAGTGAACAAAGCAATAATTCTCAAGGGAAAATATCAAGATTGTAGGGAGTGAAAAAGGGAATGTAAAAATCATAACTTAGGAATCTTATGAGAATACCTTAGAAGACATGAAGCACACAAAAGACATGAGAAGACACTAAGAGACTAGTGACCATCAATGTATAAAGGATATTGGTATGCTATAAACACAAAGTTATGTAGGAAAGTAAGTGTGATACTAATATTATCTCGTGAAGGTAGTTTTGAAAAATAAAAGTAAAATGGAACTACCTTCCCATGGCATTTCCCCATTAGTCAAGACCCATTATAGAGTTGTCAATATACTGTGAAGATTGGGTACTTTCTTGAGAAAATAGGTAGCACTAAAAGATTTTTTATTCTCCTTTTTTAATCTACTAGCCTACCACACCTCAATGGACCTTGGCTCCATTTTAAGTCCAATTTTGAAGTTTGATCTTCGACTAGAATAAGGAGTTGTGCTTGAAATAATGTCTTTTAGTGTGATTTGACTTTTGAGAATTTTAAATGTTACCTTTTTGGATCATTGCCTTCTGTTAAGTGATTTGTATTTTGAATGTTTTTTATGGATTTTTTAAGATTCCTCCTCCATATAGACTTGGAATGACAAATCATGAGAGTTAGAGTGATAAAAATGAATGATATTTAGGCTTTGGCTAAAGGAAGCTAAGTATCCAAAGACAAGAATGACTATAACACTTAGGCTTAATTATGAACTAGCATGTTATTTCAAGTCTCAAACATGTATATGCTTAGTTTTAGAAATAGAATAAAGGAGATACAAGGTGGACATATAATAGGAGATTATAATGAGATGAATTTTTTGGTAACTGATCACTTGGTAAAGAAAGAATGACTAAAGGGAACAAGGTTTGTATAACCAAGTCACAATAATAATTATCCATGTTTATAGAGATAAGATAACAAATAATCATGAAAAAAAACAAGGGATTATTAATAAATAAATTAAAGAAGAAAAATAAGGTAATGATAAATAATAAATCCATAAGCAAACATAAATGACATCATAAGAAATATAAAGTGTGAAACCAAAGTCACCATGTAAGATAGATAAGAATTTGACACAATGTCAAATGATATAACAATTAGATAAAAATAAAGTTAGAACACACATCTAATCTAAATGAAAATGTAAGAACACCATGCATGTGGTCATAAGTATTGATATATTTATCCACATACATTATCCATAACATCTGATAAGTATATATGTAGTTAAATGCAAACTAAAAGTAATGTCTCATGGATCTTTAGAAAGATCTAGGAAAATACTTCATGTCAAATCTCTTTAATAGAAAAGGTAGGAATACTTGAAGGATAATGTTGATTAGGGATATCATGTAATGTATGTTGATGATAATGCATGGGATTGGTTTATGTGTAATATGAAGGGGTCACTAGTAGGGAAGGGGCCATGGGTGAGGGACTCATAGGTGGAGAAGGATACATAGGTGAGGAAAGGTCCACAGGTGAATGATTAATAGGTGGAGGAATATGAGGTGTATAAGGGACCATGAGAGGAGATGGAGACATGGGAGGTGAAACCATGGGAGAATAAGGGGAAGCATTCTTGTGAGAATAACCTATGAGATGAATGGTAGAAGGTGCAAGAATTATTAAAAGGTGATATTTAACATGTTGTTGAAGGATTCAATAACAATCGATGTGATGGGTGTTACATTGGTGATAGATACAATATGGCTCTTCGTACTTAGGAATATACTTAGGTAATACTTTTTGGGGAGGTATGGATTTATCTAGGGACTGAGGATTAGTAGGATATAAAGTGTCAATATATTGTCACAACTTGTGACAATGCATAGATGAATGGTTATATTTGTTGTGAAAGTAATATATATAGTTATGAGTAGTATTGGTAGGTGTACTTATAGGAGGAGGTGAAAAAAATAGAATGATCTTGGTGTAGGGAAAAATTTCTAGTCTAATGATCGATGACTTTATGAATGTCATAATAATGTTGATCGACCCATTTTGTAGACTAAGGAGCCTACTATGGTAAAGGTAGTCAACCATCACCAAGAGAAGGTAGGGCTGGTGGAGATATTAGACAAGGCTCAACTCTATGAATAATAGGATTGGAATCAATAATATACTTAGCTAAAGTGGGAGTGGGAATGGGATCTAAATTGGGCTCTACTGAGGGATGGCTAGGGTATACAAAAGGCTAAAAGAGAGTCACATGCATCTCAGGGATAAGTAGGATATAGGGGTCATGGTACCTAGAAAATCAATAGGGCCCAATCATAGCATGATCCATAATTATACTCCTTTGAGGTTCTTTAGAAATTGGAGGTGTCTGAACCATCTCTACTCTTGGTGGGTTGTAAGATGTAGAGGAATGTTTGATTATCATTGAAGTGTATTGATTGTTACTTCTAATTTTGCCAACTTTATTGACTAGGTCAGCCTAGTTATACAATTCCCTATTTATTGAATCTTGTGAAGATGACTATAACATCTTAGTCAACCTAGTATGTATTTTGGAAGTCTGTAAGATGACTATACTAGCCTAGTCAGCCTAGTATGTTTTCTAGAGATAAATAAGAGTATTGTGTTGACCTGTTCAACCTAGTAGCCTATTTAGAAGTGAAAACATGTACTATGTCAACCTATTCAATCTAATAACCTATATATGGTGAAGACCTACATAGAAAGAATAGAGTCATTTTGATGTGATTATGTGTTAAACATATGCATAAAAGTTATAAACTATACTAATCCTATCAACCTAGTATCAAAAATATAGAAAAATAATAAATAAAAAGATAAAATAATGAAAAACATTACAAAAACCCTGCAAGGGTTAGATTCACATCGGGTTCACTAGAATGCATGGAATCTAAAATGCATCATGTCTATAAATCAATCATAACTCAGAGAAGATAGATCATATTTATGCTTCCAATTCAGGATACATTAGATAATTAGTAACATGACCAATATTTGGATCCACTAGACCTAATTAAGGGATATCTTAATCACAACAACAATATTATGGAGGGTTCCAAAGCCTCCAGTCAAGCACAATTATGTAATAACCCTAACTAATCCCTATGTTTTCATATACACTATACTAATAACAAGTAATGTGAAGTCTAATTTAGTGCTCACCAAAGATTATGGCATAAAGTGGGAGTAATAAACAACAAAATTAAACATGCATAAGAGACATATACTCTTGTCAATGTAAATGGAATCCTAATACATGGAAGAGAAGTACAAATGCATATCTATCAACTCTTACAAAGGAGGAACAAAGTTAGGAATACATAACTTTGAAGATGAACCCATTGAGATTCAATCTCTCTCTTGGCCAAGGTGATTTTCAAGAGGTTGTTGTGGTATGTAAGGATGATAATGATAAATCAGATCTAGGCTACACAACCTATCAATTCATCTAAAAGACTTTTCCATAATATAAGATCCATATCTCTAAATAAAGTATGAAACCTTGAGCCTTTTACTCAAGTAGAATGGTGGATAAGTTGATATGTAATAGCTCTTACTTCTTCTCTTCTCTAAATAATGGAAAATTGATCTTGTGTAGATAGGTGGATTTAACCCTAAGCCCTTTTAATAGTTTCCACTGACAGGGTCAACCTAGTCGACCTAGTAATGATATTGATAAAAACTCACTATATCATGGGATAGGTCGACTAAGAGTCAACCTAGACCTTAAATGAGTTTCACCAATAAGAGTATAAGGTCAACTAAGCTGACCTAGTAATATAAACTATCAAAAGGGGTTTTAAGTTAGGAAAAGGGCTATAAAAGGTGGGAAATTACTAGAGGAGTGTATAAGAGAATAAAAAACTTAGGGGAATGGTTTTAAGGAGACATGTGTGTAGATAACAAGTGTAAAAAGGGAAAAAAATACTATGAAGCACTAGTGGTCTACCCACCCCTTTCCTCGTGCACCCCTTAAGGCATGTACTCAGAGAGATTGTGACTTGATGGGTTCTTGCAAGATAGAGAGCATCAATAATTGATAACATTTTGAAAATATTATGTGTATACTACTGTATTGATTAAGATGTTTAGTTTTTTAATATTGAAATCTCATCTTTACATCATGGTTTTAGTGGATAATATAGCTTATGCATCATATCCTTTATCATCATCTATTGTTGAGGATTAATTTAATTTTTGTCATTAGATTTATCTTCATCTTTATGTGTAGAATTTATAAGATAGGATACCATTTACCTTAAGGCATGTCAGTTGTTATCTATTATTACCAAATCTATAAAAACATGATGTATGTTTGATATTATTGAAATTTAGTTTGTCAAGTAGTTGGCATTGAATCAAAATAGAACCTTGAGCTACCCATATATGTCCCCCTCTACTAGTCTATAATGTTGAATCATTTAAAATTCCAACCATGCTATGTACTTGGAAAATGGTTTAGAATATACCATTCATCTCCAAAAGCCACAACCATATTCTAAAAGCATCTTTCCATTTTGAGCTTATACTACTTGTTGTAGACACAAGTTCACAAGTGTGTATGGTATCTCTCTAATAATGACTTGTCCTCTAAGGGGAAATTACAAACCTTTTTTCCATAGTAGTATGAGATAATAATCTCATCAAGCACTAAAAATATTATAATGGAACCCCATCTAAAGGCCTCACATGTTTAGTTTTTTTATACACCCTTAATAACATATTATGTGATATAATTGGAGATGTTGAAAATGGTGCCCTATTACATTTGGTGCACAATGTAGATAAATTACTTATTGATTGGACTCCATTGATTAGTTTATACTAGCTTTGTGTTTACAAGTCACATTACTAATTTTGTTGCATGATCATCAATTTTATCTATAATAAAAGTGAACTTTTCCTTGTTTTATTTAAATAGTTAAGTGATCCTCTCCACCTTAGTAAAATTTTCAAATGTTAATTTAATATCCTTTCTATATAAAGTAAGTCCAGTGGACTTGTTAATGCATGTTATCAAGATATTTATGAACCATCTATAAAAATAGAACTAGATCCCATGAATGCATGATAAGAAGTTAACTAAGCTATCTATATTTCCAAAATAACGGAGCTTAGATAACTAGAACACTCCCACATTTTTTATCACTAGTTTAGCCATTATATCAAATAATTCAATGCCCTTGCAATTTTATTATTATTTTACACCATATAATCATTCCTTAGGTCCATCTCATTATTTACCCCTCAATGGTTGTATTCCATAATTTTGAATTGTGATAATTGTGACTCCCACTCTTCCCCATATAGCACCAAGGCTAGCTATTACATTTATACAAACATCATTGATTCTACCACTACGTATTTCTACATCTCATCAAAAACCTCAATGTATATTGGTTTTTTTCTTAAAGCCTCTTCTATGTGCATGTTGTTACTAATTCTTGATGATGATAGTGCTTGGTATCCTACCAATTTTGCTTATTCCTTGTCATGGTTATAAAACCCCTCATGCACACCCTTGGGTTGTTTATCATCCTAAAACCCATAATCTTGGTGTTTTTCCCCTAATTTCATAAATGAGAGGGTGTACCTCATCCCAAGCTTCACAAATCTCTAATGTTGGAACCTTACGTATGAATCCTATAAATTCCCCTAGTTTCTTAATAGCTTGCCTTTTGACTATGTGTTTTTTACCATGCAATGTCCTAGTGTTGTAAACCTAGTGATTTAAATCTAAAATCCTAGTTCTTGCCTCTGAATTCCATTTCTTTGCTCTTATACTCATAAATCAGTCTTTTTGGGAACCCAAATATTTTCAAAAGTTATATGTGGGGAAATGATTTATATTAAGGGTATTATACTAGCCAAATGACATATATTTAATAATATAAGACATGATTAAAATGCGATTAGGGTCACTTCAACCTATCACCTTTATTTACTCTCTACATGCTTGAGTTTACTCTAATTTATTAATGGGCATTTTAATTTACTCCCATGTGTGACAAGTTTAAATTTGGAGTTTGAAAATGATGATACCATCTTTCATGGATCTAACTTAATCAGGACCTTCACACTATATTTCCTACATTATTAATAATTTCAATTCACTCCCAATGTGATTTCCTACCCTATAGATATTTTCTATGCAACTAGATACTTATGTTCATATATATTGCACTATAACTATTAGCTAAGAATAGTGCATATAAAAGATGACTTGGAAGACCACGTAGTCAGACTAGAAGACAAATGTGGAGAATGAAAAAGATGAGAATATTCTAGCTATTGTCAACTCAAAATATAAGTTGTTAAGATATAAATTGTAATATAGTTGATGAATTATATATTTATCTAAAACTATATATTGTTTTGTGTATCTTAGATTAGATATAGTTAGTAACCATCCAGAGATTATGATAGTTGATCTTGAAATGGTTACTATTGTCTGAGCTTATATTCTTCTACACTATGATTAATAAAGGTATTCTGAGTTGTTCCAAATATTATGTGTTTATTGCATATTCATATTCCTCCTCTGTGAATATATGTGTTTACAAATTCTGCATTAGTTAGTTTTTGTAAATCCCATCTCCCATTATCTATTCTTGTAATTAGCTCAATTCAATAGTCAAGTTAAATCATCACTAACAATGGTGTAGTGAGCATGGAACTACTTATCCTAATTGATTACTAATGTTATGATAGTTACCTAGATAAAGGAATGTTTAGGCATGGTTAGATGATCAAATCAATGAATTTGCATCTACAGAGGTGAGAAGAATAGGTTGTGAACTTGAAAATATTATCCAAGACTACCTATATGGAGACGTAAATGAGATCTTAGGGTGTGAATTCTTTGAGATTCTAGTGGTGTGGCTAACACATGTTAAACATTTCTATTATAGGTAAAGAAGTACCCAACTAATTACCTGGACTGAAGGAAACCTAGAGTGAGTGCACAATCTACATACTACATGGGTTTGAGATATGGACTACTAGGTATAATCCACTATCAAACGGCATGTTATTGAATTTGTAATTTAAGCATGCACTATAGTAGAAGTGGTGTAAGTCAAATTTCATAGTGGCATATGCAAAAAAAATTTACAACATCTTCTTACATTGATTAAGATGTTGATCCTTGAAAAGGGTGTCATGCTAAGACCTATTGATATGGAGTAGTCAAGTTAGATGATATGGGGATGTGCATGTAAGGAGAAATGCTTGTGTGAGATGATACAAACTATGTGTTGGATGAAGAGATAAATAAACACAACCATGAAACATAGTAAATAGCAAGAGCATAAACTATGATAGAAGAGAAGATGGGAGATTCCACTTACTATTACTAGTAGTAGAAGTAGGCATAGTTTATCAAGTAAATAAGAAAAGATGATTGAAGAAGAAAGAAGAAGAGCAAATAATATTGAATAAAGTGAAGTAGATGAGCCCAAGTAGAGTAAAAAAGGACATGAAGAAAAAGATAAGCTAAAGAGTGATGATGAGGGACTGCGTAGTAAGATAGAGCTTAGTTATTTTTAGGAAGTTAGTAGTTTATCCCCTAGTCAAAAAGCATAGTGGATAGAGCACATACTTAATCAATGATGTAGTATTGGATCTATCTAGTTAGAAGGTAGAGTCACATACTTAGTTTCTATTCCTTCATACCACACATCCCCCATGCCTATAATTCATTCATCACCAAAAATAAGTAGCCAAGTAGAAGAAGTTAACATACATGCTTTGCAAGATAAGATTATAGAATTAGTTAAGACAGATTTTGGTAAGAATGCATACAAATACAACACCACAAAAAAATAGTACATTATGAGAGTAGCTACAACTATTGTCAAACCTAACCTCTTAGCACACATCAATGACTAGATCATGTAGATCAAATTATGAGGTTACATTTTAAAGGCAACTTTCTTCTCTTCATCATAGATAGTGTTAGATTTGAATCAGAACTAGGATCACTACCTAGAATTATCTATGATGAAGAGAATAAAGCTACCTATAAAATAGCTAGTAGGTGTAGAACACATGCCTTTCTACCTCATATCCATTAGATATCACTATATAATCTCTCAATAAAATAACCACTAGATTTCTTTAGTATTATACAAATAGTTGATCATCTTGAAGTACACAGTGAAGTGTTGAAGTGGGAACAACAAGTTCTTAAATTGGGTAAAGTAGAGATCTCAAATTGGGAAAGTGACTAAGAAAATTCCTCATCAAATAGTTTGAGATTAGAATAACATAAACTAAGTATGGGTCCTTTGGTTAATCCATCAACACCTTTAGTTAAGACAGCTCTAGTTTAGAAACCTCCAGTTACAATATCTCTAATTTAGAAACCTCCAATTCAAACACATCCAGGTGTCCAAAAAAAACCCATCTAGTTGAGAGGATAAAGGATGGCTCTAACTACAACATTTATCAATATAGTTCCTTATGATGGGTCTATGGACCCTAAATAGTACATGTTGATTTATGAGATGAAATGGTAAGCCAAAGGGATCACAAATAGAGATGTTAAGAAGTGTGACCTAATTGGAGCACTAAGTAAATGCACATTAGAATACATATTTCATCATAATGCATTCACAACAAAGAGCTTCTCTATAGGACATGAATATTGAGATTACTATCACATTCACTACTAAGAAGTCTATTAGCTAGACCATCTAGGACCTAAAATAAATTAGGCAAGGACCTCAGGATTTGGTAATTAAGTATGATAAGAGGTACTTAAATGGAATGAATTGGGTGGATTTTACCTTAGCAAACCTCGATAAAGCTGCATGGTTTGTCAAAGGTCTATATCCATGAATTTAGTTTGCCATTGCATGATCACAGTCCCACATGAAAGTAGATGCCTATTATATTGCAATATAGGTAGAGCAAATTGAGGAATATGGAACCAATTTTGAGCCAAAATCCCAAATAGAAAGTACACTTCAAATTCTCATCCAAAGGCTAGAAATATAGTAGGGAAAAACAAATAGGTAAAAAATTAGTCTATGGTGGGTCGACTATGGCATAGAAGGACACCATAAAAATGATTATCCATGTAATAAGACCAAATCCTATGATCTATGTAAGACACTAGGTCCCAGCATAGTCAAATGCCATCTACTACAACACTAACTCAAGAGCCCATATATCCTTTTTTATAAGTTATAAAAATCTATAAATCATGAGGACAAAATTTTTTAGGGCCTTATAAGAGCTAAAGGAAGACATCACTAAGAATGTCTTCATAGTCACTACATAGAAGATAACACCACCAATCACTTCTAGGGTTGATATAGCTAGTGGAACACCATTGAATAATGGGGAATGGGGAGCCCAACCTCCACCTTATTACTCCCAGGGAGCCATTAGGTGGACAACACCAATGTAGCTAAACTAGTTTCTATATCCTCAACTATGGAACCAGATGCCACCACAACAAAGATACTTCAATTATGAACCTCCACAATAATAGCATAATGATTGGGGTTACCAAGCCCAAAGAGGATGATACCATGGTGGAGTTAGATGCATATTTTGGGGTGGCACAGGATGAGGAGGACTTGGATGTGGACCCCCAATGTGTTATTATCTATGTGGTGAATTAGTCCATATATAGTGCAACTACCCTACAAACCCCCAGAGATAGTCTTACTATGAACAATGTTGAACCTATGAGGATCATGACATAGTTAACTATCCTATCCTCAAATCATAGCAAATAGAGTCCATAGTGCATAATTTTAACTTGGTGAATGTGTAGACTAAGTAAAATATCTTTATGTAGGTTGTCATGTGTAGGCAACATCATGAGCAAGGGCTCCCACCTTGCAAGCACCACTTGAATTTTAGATTTGGAAAGCTCTCATAGATAAATACCTAGATTTGTCACTATAGAAGGACTTGGTGAGGTAGGCCATGTAGTTACTAAAGACTTCAAGATAAGAGGAGATACTAGCTAGCGACGAAACCATCATTGATGTGCAACTATATGGTAAGATAGTATGCATAGTGAAGCAAGATGGAGTTTTAACTATGCTCATGGAATTGATTCATCTAGTTTATACCTTGAGAAATGAGGACATTTCTCAAAATATTAATAATCTAGTAAATCACTTGATGGATTTCATGTAGAAGGGCCAATGTACAATGGATAAAATGGTCTAGAAGTTAAGACCCATAGACCATGGGACATAGATGTGCACATAAACATTAAGTTAGTAGGGTACGATATACTGAATGCCATGTTTTATTTTGGTAGCATGGTCAAAAAGATACCATCATCAACTTGGGAGGCTATTAGATGGCATCCACTAAGCTACAACCTAATTACATTGAGTTTAGTAGATTATGGTAAGGTAGAGCCCATTGGTAGGCTCAAAGATGTCAAAATCATAGTAGTAGGATTGAGCCTATAAGATGATTTTGAAGTGATAGATATGAAAACCATGGATACACATTATTTGGCCTTGATAGGCAAAAAGTGGGCCTATGATGATAAGATGACCATCAACACAATTTTGAACCAACTAGAGTCACAACAAGAAGGCCATCTTTTCATTATTCCTTTAGTTATGAACCTTGCCAAGACCTACATCATTCCAAGGAAGCCACTAAATCTACATTATTAGGAATAGAGTTTACATATGGTTAGAACCACTTTATAGATAGAAGAATGACCATAAGAGTAGCTCAACACTACTCAGTAAGAGGGTGCACAAGAGCACAATGCACCAAGTAAGTTACCTATTATCTCTCTCCATGAGTTGTCTCTAAATTAGGAAGATGATGAAATAACTCAAGTAATGTACTCACAACATAGTCCCAAATTGACTATATATATAAATTTCTATATATGGACCAAGATTATACATAGCCCAATCTAATACGGACCATTCACTAGGAAGAGGAGTTCATAATGGTGACTCAGATACATATGTACTCAACTGGGAATGAGGTGACCATGAGCTTTGACCTTTGTACATGGTATTCACAACCAAATGATAAATACCTCATTATTTTCCCACTAAATATGTTGGTGAGTTCATTCTCTACTTCAAAGAGCATGCACCTAACATAGAGTAGAGGATTAGCATACTACAGTATACACTAAAAGGTATCCTCACTAACTAGTGGGCTATTCACAGTGAACAACTAGACTAGGAAAGTTCTTGTGCATTCTTGATTACCTAGTTTGGTGTATCGAATGTTGCATGTAAACATTGGTTAGTGTTTAAAGAAGGGGAATGCCCTAAAGTACATATAAAATAATGTATATATGGCTTGTCTTAGGAGGGGATCCACCCAAAGTATTGGTTCCATAGCTTTATCTACACACTAAGACTACTCTTGATGATCTGGTATATCTAGTAGGAAAGGCAGTGAGAAACAACCAACTAGACATAGGTCTAGAATGATTTTATTCAAACTTTTATCTTCAAAATAATGTAACTAGACATACATCATCCATTGGAGAAGATAGAAACCTTATTCTATGAAGGGGTCACTTCATATTTCATAGTTGTGCATACCACAAATGATAAGATAACTCAAGCCTTATAGTAGTTTGAGTTGCTTAAGGAGAAGGGCAAAGGATTGTTGTAACCCTACTAGCAAATTAAAGGGGAAAGTGATGATGAGTTGATTGACTCAAATGAAGAAGATTTCAATCTAGGTGATTTCTTTAAACCTTTTAGACTAGATGAACCACTTCCTTAACCATCTGTTGAAGAGGAAGAGGATGAATGGTTGAGGTAGATAACTTTCCTAGAGATTTTGTTCATCTTCAATTAACATCTAGTAGATAGTGCACTCACCTTCCATTAAAGGATAAATTCACCAATATCAGTATAGAGAATAACCCCAAAATGGTGCATTTGGGAGATTATTAGACAAAGATAGAAGTCTCTAAAGTACTTGAGCTAATGCATGAGTTTGAAGATGTGTTTCCCACCACATTATCCAAAGTCAAGGGTGTGGATCCTTCACTTGGAGAGATGCATATCGAATTAAATCCTAGCACAAGCCTAATTAATAAGCACCCATATAGATTTAACTCGAATATGAAGGTTAAAGTCAAAGTCGAGTTACAGTGTATGTAGGATATGGGAATTATTTTTCCCATTGAGAAACTTGATTGGGTTAGCCCAATGGTAGTTCAACCAAAAAATATAGGTGAGATTAAGATCTATGGAGACTACAGGATCCTAAATGAATCCTACATAAATGATCCATTTCCCATTCCATTTATAGATGAAGTCTTGAAAGCTATGGTAGGACACGAAGTCTCCTCCTTCATAGATGGTTTCAATGGATACCATAAGATTCCTATCATAGTTGAGGATTGAAACAAGACTATATTTGTAACTAAGTGGGGATCATTTACATATAAGGTAATGCCATTCAGGCTTAAAAATACACCTATCATATTTTCTAGAGTAGTTGTCATGACATTTCATGAATTCATCCATGACTTCTTAAAAGTCCATTTGGATGATTGCGATATATTCTACTTGTATAAGTAACATCTTTCAAATATTTTCCTCATGATAAAAAGGTGTAGAGCACTGAAGTTAGTGCTCAACTTAAATAAGTGCCTCTTTTTCACACCATTTGGGGTACTTCTAGGCTATGTGGTGTGTAGTAAGGACATCTTGGCCAATCAAGATAGATCACCATTATCATAGGTATGTTTCACCATATGACCTCCAATAAAGTGTACTCATTCTTGGGTCACACTAGGTATTACCATAAATTCATCAAAGGATATTCAACAATCTTGGTGCCATCAAAAAAGTTGTTGCACAAAGGTGTCCAGTTCAAATGGACATAAGAGTGTTAAGAAACCCTAGACCAATTAAAGCTCAAACTAGTAAGTGCACCTATCTTGGTATTTTTGGACTAGAAAAAACCATTCCATGTACATGTAGATGCATATGGAATATCTATTAGTGTGGTATTGGCCTAGCCAAGAGAAGGAGGATTGGATCATCCAATCCATTTCATGAGTAGGAAGTTATCTATTGTAGAAAAGAATTATATGAAAATGAAGCATAAGGCCTTATCCATTATCTTCACCATCTATAAATTTAGACAATACCTATTAGATACTCTATTTTAGTTATTTACATATCACCAAGCACTACACTACTTAGTGAATAGACCAATGTTAAGAGGATGCATCTCGTGATGGCTACTACTATTCCTAGAATTTTAGTTTCGTATAAATATAAAACTAGGAAGAGATAATATGGGACCTAACCACTTGAGCTATATAAGGAATGGAGAGGAACGTAATGAGTTTTAGGATGAGTCCCTAGATGCATACCTATTTAAAGTAGATGCCATTCTTGAACACCTAGAACAGATTACACAGTTCTTGGAGAAGGGGATTCTTCTAAAACACTACATAGAATGGGAGAAAAAGTAGCTAGTCACCCATGCACTCCCCTTTAGAATTATAAATGGGTTCCTATATCATAAGGGCTAAGATGATATCATCCATCGAGTAGCATTAGAACATGAGCATCTTTAGATATTAGAAGAAACCCATTAAGGTATTGTAAGAGGCCATTTTATAGTTGAGGAAACTATGCATAAAATCTTACAAAGTGGAATATGGTGGTTGAGTCTATTTCAAGATGCATAGAGAGAAGCTAATTAGTGTGACATATATTAGTAGATTGAGAAGTCCAATCATAAGGATGAGATTTCATTTCAACTAATGATGTCACAACAACTATTTGAGTAATGGAAAATTGACTTTATAGGACCAATCAACCCTCCCAGTCTTAGAACTCATTCAAGATACATCATTACAATTATGAATTACTTCACCAAGTGAGTTGAAGCTATCACAATGTTAATCTATGGTGTAAAAGACACAACTAAGTTCCTATATGAAAACATCATTACATGGTTTAGTTTTCTAATTTGGTTAGTCAATGATAGAGGTACACATTTACTTAATTAAACTATTACTAAACTAACACAAGAGATTTTGATTGCACACCATAAAATTAATAAATATCATCCATAGATGAATAGACAATTTGAAGCTACCAATAAAGTCATTATACACGTACTAACTAAGATTTGTGATGTTTAATGAAATAACTATGAAGACTAGCTCTGAGTGGTACTATGCATATATTGTACACACTACAAGTGCTCAACAAGATTCACCCCATTTCAATTAGTTTATGGATTGAAAGTTTTAATGCCCATGGAGTACCTAGTGCCCATTTTGTTGATCACTATTATTTTGTGCATGGGTGATGAGGATTCCATGACAGCCTATCTACTTCAATTGAACAATATTAATGAATAATGACATAGAGCATAGTGAACATTGGAGATAAATAAATGTAGTCAGAAGGCCTAGCATGATAAATAGATAAGCACCAAACTATTTTGGAAAGGCCAATTGGTTTTGCTCTATGAAAGTATATTTAAGGTACATCTTTGGAAATTGTGCATTCACTAAAAAGGGCCTTATATGATCCATGACATTGCATTTTCTAGCTTAGTTACCATCCACGACTTAGAAGGAAATGTATTACCTGGTAAGGTAAATGGGTGCTAGCTCAAACCTTACCATTATTAGTTTTTTTTAGTTTGAAGTTTGTATAATAATCAAGTGTGTGTGCACCTTTAGTTTTTTGTAATAGATTAGGCCTATGTGTATAAGTCTTCTAGTGCATTAGTGGCTGAGCTAATATATATAATAAATCTAAACATTGCTTGAGAAGTGGAATGTGAAAAATAGAAGAAGGTTATATACCAAGATGGAAGGATATGCCACATCACCATTACATGTTTAGTGCCCCATGTGGATATTATATGTGGCTAGAAGGAATAAACCTAAAGGATATTGGTTTGTAGATCTTAAACATTAAATGTATTCTTTGTTCATGATCCTCAAGATATTTGATCAAAGATGTTGAAAGGACATGATGCTCGTACATAGAATCTAGTTACTTTGGCATTTACTAATTGGTGTTGGGTTAGCCAATTCAACCATATAAGATAAAATAGTTAGAAGTGTATGAATATATAGTGATGATGAGGGGTTGATGTCAACATCTTCACATTTAACTTCATCATGCCATGGATGTAGACTCTTACATCAGAAGCTAAGAAATTGAATGCCATAAGATCATTTGGCATGAATCAAATCCAACTAATATTAAACACATATCAATTGACATAAATAAACATGGCCATATCAGGTGAAGAATAGATGAATGATAGCTACACTGAAGATTTGTTTTGATATATCTGACCATTACCTGCCAGCTTGTCATATGACCAAATTTATCACCACATGCAACAAATTTCTCACACCAATGACATAAATAGATTTTGGGGCCATGACATTCCCACTTTGTATTTTTTATTTAAATTACTATAAAAATCTATGCATTCTCAATAGTTTCACATGACAGCACTAAGCATTGTCTTCCCCCATGAATAGCAATGGTAGTTGAGAAAACCATAGAAGAAATGATTCAAAGGATTAAGACCAAATTCACAATATAGAAATCCAATTTGTGCATAGGAGTGAAACTCCAACAAGCAAAGTTCTCTAATTACCATGGACTCACTCTCAAAGGGCTCCATCATGAATGGTTGTTTGGAGATAGGGGCCTTATTCTATAGAAGAAAGGTTCTAACATTGAATGGATTCTTAGTTTGCCTACATTTGGTAATCATGATGATTTTATGTAGCCCTTGTCGGCATGGTATCATGACCAATATATCTTCCTAAGCTAGGATGTTACCATTATTATTAACATAGAAGCCATTGTGTATGTTATTGGTCTATGCCAGTGAGGGCAATCTCTAACCCCTTATAAGTCTACCAAGCCACCCATCTCTAACATTATTAAGAAATAAGATAAATGTGGAGTCAAAGGTATTCCACTAAATACCTTCTCAAATGAACTAGTGAACCTATTCACATATTATTTAAAGCTCTGGTATTAGTAGATGACTAAGGCCACCAAAGAGGTAATGAAAGGTGTCATGGACATTACTCATAGAATGGTGAATGAGGAGGTAGAGTTTAATTAGCTATATTTCCTTTACCATGAGCTTATCATGAACATCAAAAAGGTATTACAAGAGATAACACACACCTTCCAATACCAATTCCTTGTTCTATTATTGATTTTTACCCAATGGTGGGCGCTTTAAGACACTTCACATTTACACATTGATTATTAGCCTAATGACCACTTCAGCTAATTACTTATCATGTGCTCTATAGGAAATCCTTACTTATAGTAGTTGGTCAAATTTTCATAGTAGCATGAGGAAATTATACAAATCGTGGCCACACATTCATGCATTCTTCTAGATTTTATGAAGTGTCTTGCATAGCGATATAGATCTATGAGCTACCAACAGTGTCAAATAAGCCCTATCCATTCTTTATTATCATGGAAATCACATAATAAGTAGTGGTGAGGCAAAAATAGATGGCCACTACATGCATAAAGCCTTTACAAGTCAACACATCTTTTGTGAAACCCCTTCAGGAACTTGATCCACCCATAAGAGCCTATGCTAAGATGAAGGATTTGTATATTATCCCCATGCCAACATAAGAGGGAATTGCATAAAAGACCAAAAGCCAAACTTATTAGCTTGATGATCCCCAAGTTTCATACATCACACAATTATATAATTTACACACCTTCAGCACCAATGTGGATAAGGTATATACCATCACAAGGGATGACATGAAGGACAACTACTATGATGAAGAGGAAGAGGATTTTTTTTTAAAAGGTAGTATATACTATCCAAATTTAGAATACTATCACTAACAACTTACTGGTTCCTATACCCCTATCCTCCATCTATTGTGGTTGATACAGTTGAACAAGAGGCACAATAGAAGTTGAGTTTAGCTAAGTTCTTGGAAAATATGGAGTAGATGTCCCCCAAGGTAGAGCTGAGTTAGGAACATAGTGGGCTGGATGTGAGTCCTCTAGTGCACCATCCTTGCACCAAGTGCACATCATCAGAGCCTATATAACAACTAGTAGAGGAGCCACCCCAACCTAAATGAAGAAAATTGATTAGGTAGTATGATAAAGAATAATTTTTTTGAGTTGAGGTCCTACCATCTAAGGAATTAGAAAGTGATCCAAAAACTCTAACTACTCAAGATAATCAAATGGCCAAAGAGGAGGTGCAAAGATATATTTAATGGAGGCATAAGCACCAAGTGCAATGACCTCTAGGGATTAGGTTAAATAACTTATAGAGTCTAGTATGTAGTAGAAAGATGAGGAACCAGTCCAAGTGAAGCCAAGCTTTGAATAATAGCCAACTCCAATACAAGAGTTGAAGGATACTACACTATAACAATAGATTCTTGAGTAGCAAGATTCCTGAGTAGCAAGTGGTATAAGAACTGCCAATGCAAAAAATTCCACTAGCCACATCTATATAAGTTTAGCAAGGTGATGTGCCCACTATAACATAGTTTATTGAGTAATAGCTACAAGCCATAGAGCAACCACAACTCGAGGTATCCAAAATGTAGGTGGAACTGGAGAAGGATGACTTTTCAAGTCTATGGTTCTATGATGATCTAGATGAAGATGTGAAGTGTACAACCTTCTACCTCCTAGTTTAATAACTCAAGAATGTATCACCCACTACAACTAAAATTGACTCTCACATAGTTCCTATTACTATGGAGGTTTCCTTGGATGTTTCCATGTTGTCTTTGGAAACTTAATTGGAAGGTCCCTCTACCTTTCACAAGGTTATTCAATAACTGACAATTAGTCTTAAGTAGTGCTACCAATAACTCTATACTAAGAATTTAAAACTATAGAAGGAGGCCAAATAATCACATCAACATAAATCCCATACCAAGTTGCTTGAAGGTATCTTGGATAAAGCCTAAAAAACCATTGAATTTAAGAGTCCTACAATAATCCCATAGGTTTTTCTATAAAATGCTATTGACAATTTTACAAAGCTACCATCATTGGTAGAGAAGCTAGCACAAGAGTGGAATCTATTAAAGGATTGGCCTAACACATCAGTAGAGGGAAGAAAGTGAAGAAATAAATGGTTTCCCTATTTTAGGTGATGTCCAAGTACCAAAAGATTATGGAAATTATAGCTATGTAGGCCACTTAAATTACCAAGTCCAGCATTGATTGAAATACAGAGCTCAACATAGTTATGGCCAAGGCATAACCTCAATTTGACATGGCCAATGAAGTGACTTATATCTAGAATGATCCCTAGGATACTCTCGCCACTATGGACCAAGATTTATAAAACTCAATCAGTACACAAATGGCCTTTCTAAAACAAATGTAGGAATGGAAAAATTAATCCATTCATGATACCTTTGTAGGCATTCAATCTCAATGCTATGCAAAGTAGTGCATGGACATAGATAAGGAGATCTAGTAAAAGGTTAAGCAAGCTCAATAGTCTCTATCTACCATGCCAAACATAGATGTGTACCACTTATATTTGATTTAGGCACCACTCATGGGACTCTTGCACACCATTCATCACATTTTATTGGGGTGGACATCATACAAGGCTGATTTGGCATAGATAGATACTTTAGTCACTAAGGAGATCAATGACCCAAAGTTTATCAATCTAGTTACACTATCAAAGTAGATTAAAAATAAATCAATGACACCACCAAATGACACCAACATCTCACTTATGATGCAATCAGATACAACCAAGCATTCTCCCCAACAACCATGATCAGGTGATTATACCAATTTTGAAATTTTAGTTCCACTATTTTGCCATAGGATTTATAGTCAACTAAAGTCAAATAATTGAAAACCTAAAAATGGTGGTCATTTGGAACATTACTTAGCTAAAAAGTAGAGATTGTGGTTAAGTAATGAGTCTAAGTGAAAAACTAGTGATGACGCTCTAGTGCTCTTCAGGATATTGTATAGTTCTCCTATTCAGGTCACACAACTAGCTCAGTGCTTTGTTTTAGGATGAGACAAAATATTAAGTTCTAGGAAAGTGTTAGCCAGGAATAATGTGCATAAAGGATGGCCTAGAAGACTGCACAATCAAACTAGAAGAAAAACATTGAGAATGAGAAGGATGAGAAGCTTCTAGATATTCTCAACTCAGAATATAATTTTTTGAGATATAAATTTTAATACAATCGATGAATTATATATTTATCTTGAACTAAATATTATTTTGTGTATCTTAGATTAGATATAATTAGTGATCATCCAGAGATGTATATGGATATATGTAATTAGTGAAACCATTTTGAAGTTGTTCAGTGTTGTGTTTCTTAGATGATGCTAGTTGATCTTGAAATGGTTATTATTGTTTGAGCTTATATTCTTCCACACTATGATTAATAAAGGTATTCTGAGTTGTTCCAAATCTCTTATGTTCATTGTGCATTCATATTCCTCCTCTTTGAATTTCTGTGTTTATGGATTCTACATTAGTTAGTTTCTATAAATCCCATCTCCCATTGTCTATTCTCATAATTAGCCTAATTCAATAGTTGATTTGAATCATCACTAAAAAATAATGTGCTCTTTGCCTCATACCTCTCTATGTATCTAGATATTTGGTCAATTTCCCTAATTCGTGTCCAATATTATTCTCTTAAAAACTAGATACTCTTACCCCACACTAAATCATGTGCTTGATCCTCTGACTAAGTAAATACCTTGATGTTTGTTGTATGTACAGAGTTGGATGTTCTATTTAAGGGTATAGTTTTCTTAACAACAAAGTCATAATGATCTTTAGATCTACTAATGTAGTGTCACCAAGGTGTAAATAAATTTGGATTTATTTTTTAAGTAAAGTCAAAATTAATTAAGAAGAGACTAAAAAAAGAGTGCAATAACACTCATATAATAAAAAAATGGCCAGATAAGGTTATGAATTTTATGACAAAGAACAACATATAACTATTACACTTCATATGTAAACTATAGTATACTAGCCTACCAAACACAAAATAAAAGTAACAAAGTTAATAAGCCTTATTAAAATATGGCTTAAGCATGATAAGCATGGTATGGCTTGATTTACTTCCTTGGGAAGTTTCATCATCAAACATGTACAACTTGTATGAGCTAGTATCCAAAATTTTATAGATAATTTAAGTCCCCAACCAACATATATTCAGCTTTAATTGATAATTTAGGTATATGTAATCATATATTACGATAGAGGTGTCTTCAAGAAATATCTTTGCCTTGATGTATCAGTCATGCCAAAATTTCTATCAGACCTTTCCCATGGTTTGGATCCATCAGGTTATGATGTGGAATTCATATAATTACATGAAGTTCTTAAAGCATGCATTAAATTACTCATTATATTATAGTCAACCTATGCATGTAATATATAAGGATAGAAATATAAATTTAATCTAAAGAATTATCTCCATCCTAGACATAATATGGGAGTGAACTTATTGAGGCATTTATAACTTATCTTATAGGCCTAAACTATTGTCAACACATGGTCATCCAATTATTGGAACCCAAAATCACAAATCTTGGTTAGTTTCTTGACAAGAATCTTTTTGAAATCCTTTATGATCCCATTTTCTTGTGGCTGGTATAGAATAGTCTTATGATGTGAATTCATGAAGTCATATAGTAATATGTGCATAATATCATTAATGAACTAAGTACTTGAATCAATTTTCAATATCATAGGGCACCATATCAAATAATGATATCCTACCATAATAAAAATGTTTATTTTACTACCATGAAATTCTTCTTTGGTTCTCCCTTAGCACATTGAGTGAAATATTTAGTAGGTTTAATAACATAGTACACATAGGTTCTAGACTCATGTAGAGAAATTAGACCCATAAAATAAATAACCCAATTTTCTAAGGGTTATTTTGTGAGGATTGGAATTAAAGTAATATCATACTAGTGGTTTGGTTTCTTAGTCCACTGGTATATATCACATTTTTACATAGTTTCTTTGGCATCCCTAAATAAAGTGGGCCACCATAGACTAGAAAGGAATATATTGCATGTAGTATCTTCTCCAGCAAAGTTTCCTCCAATAATTATTTCATGTACCTTTTGTATCACTCTTAGGAACTTAAGTTCTAGGATAAATCTATGTATCATTTGTCATTCCCATGATTTTAAAGTTCACCCCTAAAGAATTCATACAGGGTGATGTAGGAAACTATTTGTTTATTTTCTATAGTAGAAAGATTAATGGAAGAAATACTAGATGTGAGAAACTTATAAATATTATTTATATCATTAGGGATACATTATAATTCATCCAATTATTTAAACATCCTTACCTATATTAATGTGTGATAGGTGATTAGGAGCTAGGTTATGTACACCAAGCTTCATAACTATAAAAAATAGAATTCCTAAAGTAACACAATCCATTGATATATTCTTACATGGAGTACTATCTTATTGATGAGGAAGTTTAATACCTCATGATAAGCAAATAATTTAAATAGTGTGGCCAATAGATACTAGTGTGCCTTCTATAAAGTATATTGGTGTTTCACACTTAATGGTTGTATAATTATGCTTAGTTGTTATAATATTATGATTAGAAAAGTGAATTAGATGGTCCATTTTGTTTCCATAATAGAGTTATGATGTAGCCTATCATTGTCCCTTATGCATCAACATGAACTTGAAATGGGTTCATCTAATCTAGAAAATAGAGGATTAGAGTGCTTACAAGATTCTCATGCAATGTTTGAAACTCCTATTACACCCTACCCCCATGTAAAAATGATAGTCTTATGTAGAATTCCTTAGAATGGTTCAAGGATCTTAGTATAGTGAAAATAAAAAGTCATTATAGTAGCCACTATGCACTAAAAATTCACATAGTTTTTTATGAGTTATGGTTCCTCTAAATAAAGAATGATGGAAACCTTATTTAGGTCAATAATGAGGTCATCACTAAAAATAACATTACCAAGAAATTTGACAAAAGTTTGTCTCAAATATGAAATTCTTTGTATTGAGAGATATTTGGAGCTAGTGATAATGATCAAACATGAGTCTCAAATTGTTATGATGGTCCTTTACTAGCCCATACATTGTATAGTAATATAAATATACTTAGAGAAAATGGTGGAAAAGATATTTTATGTTTATTATGATGATTTAGGATAAAAAATAAATTGAATTATTTAAGTTTAATGGAATGACATTGTAAAAAAATGATCCCCATTCAATAGTGAAGGTGGTTTTGGGATTATCCTCTTCCTCAATCAACTCCTAGTGATATCTTGAAAATCCATCAGTGAAGGTATAGGTCTCATAACTTAATACTCCCTTAATAATTTAATAAATGTAGGGATTCAAAAAATGGTGACTCACATGGAATTAAGGAGCTGATAGTCAATGCATATGAAGATTCAACCATATTTTTTGATGCTAATAACCATTCAACTCACTCATTCAAATTCAATAAATTGATATATCATAGCTATATTCAACATGTTTTCAATCAATACCTTAACCTTGGCATGTAAATTAAAGTTCATTCAATATGGTTATTTCTTCATGGGTCTCATAGTGTCCACCAATGTGATCTTTATCTTCCCCAAATAGGAATTTACACCTTTCATATCCTTGTAGTTTATTTGTAAGATGTCTTGGAATTATTGGAGTAGCTTTATGATGCATTTAATTCTACATTGAATCAATAATACCTAATAGTGGCCATCTTGGGTTATTTTTCTAAGTCAATATTCACTTTAGTGGTTTTGAAAAGCTCTTATTATAATTTGTGTTGGTTGTATGCTATGCCAATTATTTATCACACCCGATGACAAGTCTCAACTTGTAAATGACCAATGGTTTTCTTTGGGTTCTTCATCTACCTTATGCACATTATTTTGTTTCTTATCCATATGATGCCAATTTTGTGCCATCCACACAACCTCATTATCATCACTAGAATCACTATTCACATTAAAGTACTAAAATAACTTGGGTAGTGCAAGTACCTTCTCATTACACAATTTTACCCATTCTTCCATTATGAACTCATCCTCTAAGATAGTGTGGTGAATGAATTTTAGGGTTTTAACTAGTTCCAAAATATATGAGGATAGGTAAAATGTATGGATGAATTTATTCTTTAAGAAAATTCACTCATAATTATATTGGTGTGTCTCATTCATAACATACCATGTGTAGGCCTCCAAGTATTTGAAGTTTGGCAAAAATCATGAACCCATAGTTCTGGAAGGAACCAAGGTGTATGACTTATCCTTGTGTCTTTACATTCATGAATATGCATCCATAGATTAGATTCACCATTATGTATGGTTAATATTTAGTAATCATTTCTTCGTTTAAATCTATAACATATATCATCCTTAACTTCAATCAAGGTAGGAAGACTTAGCTTATAAATAACCCACCAACAAGAAACATTATTTTTATATGGTATAATAAATCACTCAAGAAATCCTTATCCTTGGAGACACATACCTCAAGGTCATGTAAATATGTGGTAGCATTAATGGATCCATCATATTAGGGAAAAGTATCAATTTTTACCTTGTTAATGCAGAACACTCTACTCACCATGGATATAATGTGTGGTATCCAAATATTCATGGAAAATAAGTAAGGCTTGATTGGTTCATAGTTTGCTTTCATAGGTAAAAATTTTGGTCTTGATCACACCACACCATTATTTCTTCTCATGACCTCGTAGGATTGTTATACCCAATGGTTACAAGTAATGCTTGTGGTGTCAAAAGTGGGTTGTGATTCATCTTATCTTAGATTCCATCCCCATTAGATTATATCTTATTCAATCCCCTTGTTGTGATATTGTAGATTTTATCCCCCAAGTCTTCATGTTTGACATAGGGGACCTTGATATTTTGACATGGGAATCAAAACATGTTATTTCCCATTTTTAAAACTCAGTTAGTGCTTCTTGAAGAGTAGTGGTCTACACCATTATTGGCATAACACCAAAACATAATTGGCATAACACCAAGGTAATCCAAGTAAAGATGAGTAGTGGTCTACCTCAGTGAGTTCAATACCCTCAAAATATTATTGACACTTTTCACCTATTAACTCAAAACTATCATTATGAAAAATTACCATGTGTTGACCTTGGGGTTTGTTTTTCATAAAAAATGGGTGGTGAGGGTTCTAATGTAGGTCTACCAATTTTATGCCAAGAATCTCATATGAAGACATTAACTTTGATGCATGTACCCATTATAATGTCACATATTAACCATCTATTAATGTATGCATCTATGAGTATCTCCTAATCATATACAACATTCTAGGATATCCTTAATTCATGCCCTCATTCTAGATCTAACACAAGTGATTTAGTGGGTTATTTTTGTACACATCTAGGCAATAGATTATTTAACATAGGGATCATTCCCTTGGATTGAAATTTATCTAGCATGACAATGAGATCATTATCCCACTTATCAACTCATACTTTAGATTAGAGCTCATTTATTTTCTTTTCCTCCAAATCTTAAGCATATTGAATTTTCCCCTAGAAATTTTGTATGACATCCATGGCTTCATGTAGTACATCCTTCCATTGTGAGTTGTCTAGATAGGATGCTATGTAGGTATTGGGGCATGTCACCTTGCCTTGGAATTTCCTTAGATCATATCTAATTATAGAATTCTCCTTGGGAGTCATTGTTGGTTTTGTAGTCATGGAACTATAGATTATAACATGCACCTTAGGCCAACTTCCTTCTTATTTTGAGTCTTTAAAATACATTTTTATGAATTACATGAAAACTTGATCATATTGTTCCATTTTTTATCCATATTTATGTGTGATTTTAGAATATAAACACATAATACTTGAAATTTGTGCTCACCACATAAATACCCACAAGTTGGATACTTGAAGCAATATAACTAGTAATGGAGTAGTGATCCACACCTATAAAAAGTGTATGGGAGGAACCTTCCACCTCCAAATCACCCATTGCATCATCTATAACCATATTATTGAATTTAATCACCATAATTTTGTTTAGCTAGACCTTCATTGGACTGCCACATAACTCATTCTCTTGCCCCATAATATGTTCAATTACCCAATAGTCTTTATTGTTTTTGGTGGAGGAATCACAAAATTTCTAAGTAAAGAGAGACCTTAGTTTGGGTCGCATGTTGAAGGAGAGGATAGTTTCACCCATCATGGACTTCATGAAATATATCTCACATTTTTTTAGAGTAATTATTATTATTATGTTCCTCAACCTTGAAATTGGTATACCACAACCTAATTTTATAATAATATTCACTAATGGTTATAAGTTTATATAATTATGATGCCATAAAATAAATTTTTACTTCCATGAATGGGTTTATTCTTGTATCTACATCTATAATGGCAACAGATCTTAATGTCATCTTTTCTACCTCTCAAGGCTTATTAAATGTCTTCATGGATAAGGCACACATAAAAGGTGAAAGAAACCATACATAAAACCATTGTGCATGTTATAACAAGTGAATATCAAATGAGTTTAAACACTAGAGTATTGAGCCTAAAATCATACACATGGATTCTTTTTGTCTTATATTTCTTGATCTATTTTAGTAAAATGATGTTATGTTTCTCAAACTTAGGAATATTGAATTCTTTTAATAAGGTTTTATTTATAATAGCATAGCCCACAATGGTGTAGTTTGGATCAAGATCTTGACACTAGGTATGGGTATGATCTAATAAATCCATGGCAAATTAACTTTCCTTGTGACTTGATAATATAACTACTTCAGCAAGTCAAATGAGTTTGCATTTGTGAACATGATCAATGGAATTCTACACTCTATGAAATAAAATAAAACTCAAATACATTTCGTACACATTTTAGGGAGTAGGTGTGATTACAACTTGTACTTGAACCATCTATTATACTATTGTTTCTATTGACTGTGCACCTAAATCCTAGTTTCTTACATGTTTTATCAAATTTGGGGAAATATTAGAATGTTAAACACTAATTAGATCAAATACTATGTAAAATAAAATTCTAAAGATATGTAATAAATGATAAAGACTAAATTAGTACTTCCTAAATATGTAAATTATAAATGAGAAAATAAACTTAGTTGGAAAACTGAGATGCATATTTTTTATGGAATTGAAATTGATAGGGAGGATATGTTGAGTAAGTGTAGATATAGAATAATATTTGGTAAGTTCTTTGGACATGATCATTATAAATGGATAGGAGAGGAGTGTGTTATTATCCTTAGGGATCACCAACTTTTTATATGTAGTAGAGCTCTAAGATTCATATGGCAAGTTGACATTTGCCTATGTTCTATAGACTAATTTGGATCTTTCAATCCATTGAAAAGGTCATTTTATATCTTCACCTTCACTTAAAACCCTATATTCATGAAATAATAAGATAAATGCAATTATGGGTTAAAATGGAATCAATGGTTGAAGTTGTTTATACCTCAAAACCTCTTATGTTCAACATTTATTACATACCAATACTTTGAATAGGGATTAAATTGCATGTAGTTCTCCCATGATATGACGGTGTGTGTGAAAAACTTGTGAAATTTTTTATATGATGGTGTGTGTGAAAAAATTGTGAAATTTTTTATATGATGGTGTAATTTTGGTGTGATTAAGAGCTTCAATTATGACTTATGGCCTCAAAAGTATTTTCAAACTTTTTCTCAGGGTCACTAGGGATGCATGTAATCAAAATTGGGATAATTAGGGAATTTTATCTCAATGTACAATTGTAATTTTGGTATTTTTAGTGTGGAATCATCTTTTGTGCAAATTGGTTTAAAATTTGTCTTTATAGTGAAAAAAATTATAATTCATTTGAATGGATCTTTCTAAACTTATGGGATGACCCATTTCATGAATTTAAAAATTGAAAATTAGTCCTTATTTGGAAAGAGGATAAGAGTAATGTATCTAGATAATATATCAATTTTCTAATATCCAATTAGGGAATTATTGTCTAAAGAGCACAAACAATTGATCTGGGTCCCAAGAATAGTCTATGGGTGAGCTTGAACTACTTTGCATGTTAAATAGGGACATTATTGGGTCATTAGTTTCCTTAGAATAATGACTCATCCATGTATAAAGTAAAGGAAATTAGTTAGAAGGCCTGATATGTTAAAATGGTGATCACAACTACATTGTCTTAACATAAATGTTAATTTATGTCTACACTACACTACTACCTCATCTTCCTCTTATTAGTGATGTAGGTCCATTAATTATTATAATAAGTTTTAATATGGATCTTAATCTCACTTGGATGGTGTATTATCCTATTACCAATCCTCCTAATCCTATAATTCTGCCTTGTGTTTTACTAATAGCTTAAGTAACCCCTCTTACTTACATAACATGCATCATTAGACCCAAAGGTTGTATAGGCTATGCAATCACTAGAATAGATGTTTGGTAAGTAATTATTTGTTATAACACACTTTTTATCATTATTTGGATATGAAATCTATTCTACATGAGATTTTTATTGTGTCTTGGTTGATTTATTCTAGTTAATAATAAAGAGCATGAGCTTGTGCTTCAAGTAGAAGGGAATCAAATATTTCCTTAATAGTCCTTCCTTATATGTCCTATGATTCATTGGCCACTTTAACTTATATTTTTTGAGTTCATTATAAATCACCAACTCACACTTTTTCCTAAATAGAGTGAATTCCCATACATGGTATTTATCTTCATATCATCCATGTGATGTGAAAGTACTTACAACATCTCCTGAATCAAACTCTCCTTTCTACATAGGGTTCTTTTTTACCATCATTTTCCCACTAAGCTTCCTCATACTTGAATTTATGGAACCAAACTCATCTTTTCCCTCAATGATGAGATCCTTATTAATTTTTACCTTACATAAACCATTCCATTTTCACCTTCTATCTTCCATGCCATTTATACATGCAAGATCTTAGTTGACCATTGGTAAGTTATCTATTCCACTATCTATCATCAAATTATTTATCTAAAATGATAATTTATTTAGATATGAACCCATGGGTTCATGTAATATCTATTATTTACCTTTATATAGAAAATAATAGGTGGATATAAAAAACTATAACATGTAACTATTTAATTACCCGTAGCATCAAACATCAACAACTCTAGTCCAAACTATGTCTAAATTCCTTAGCTACTCCACATATTGTTATATCCAAGGGTATTTTTAAAAAAATATATTATTATTCATCACATATATTGTAATTAATGCATGAAAAAGTGTGTTAGTTCACATAAAAACACCTCGTAAAGTGCATTATGTAGGTCATCTTCCACCCATTCAATTAGATCTATATTACCATAGCTAAGGTGGTTTGTTCAAAAAATTTACTCCACTTGATATAAATAATGTTAAATTATTTTAGTGAGATATATTACATCATCCATACTTACCATTTAATAACTAAAAATCAAATGATCCTACCAGCAAAACCAAAATATTACATAGAAATTTTCACATTCACTAGTCATGTGCCACACACGAATTCCACAACATTATCTAAAAAAACTTACATATAATATAATTTATCCTTGTGTTATCACTTTATTCATATATATAGATAATATGATGGATTAGGATTAGTTATAAAGGGTAACTATTCTACCAAAGTAATCATCCTATAAAAAGGCAAGACATCATTAAATGGAAAAATAGATTCCATGATAATATTATTAGTTTGAAACATATTAGTATTATTTCATTGTCATTAAAATATATGAAATAATAATAACCATATCAATTAATTATTAATTCATAGTTATAAAGTGAGACATGATAATAACAATGTCAAAATTATCTTTACAATCTCTCTCTTTATTTATAAAAAATCTCACTTTTAACTAATATTTTTTTTATCAACATTATAAAAAAAAATTCGTATGTATAAATATCTCTCTCTATCTTCAAAAAACTATTTTCTCACCTTTTATATCTTCCTAAATTCCCTACATCTCACTAATTAGCCTAATTACTACCAATTATTAGATAAAAACAAATCCCTTTAAACAAGAGCAAAAATAGAATTTAGAATTGGGAGAAGTGGTAAAGATAATATACAACACAAAAAATTACATACATATAAATTTTGATTAAAAAAAAATAAATTAACATGTGTCTTTGAATCTATGTTAAACTTCCTCAATGGGTTTCTCAAGCACTTTTGAGAATCTTGAATAACATGGAAGAGATAATTAGGATTATAAATCTGGGTAATGAGAGATTGATTGATGAACATATTGGTTTTGAATCTTTACAAAATTAATTGGATACATTTATTTTTATAAAATATTTAATTAGGATACAATGAGAGTCAAGAGGCACATTAGTTCAAGAAGGTAAGGAAGACAAAGAGATACGACAAAGTAGAAGACTTCATGTAATACATTTTAATAAAATTCCTTTCTCTTTAAAAAATAATTGGGTATGCTCTCATAAACATTTATTAGAGTCAAATAACTTTATTTTATGACATTATAACCTATATAAAATTTATAATAATGAACCTAAATCAAAGGATCAATTTTGATTTAGGTTTCTCATGTATTATGAGATTTATGGAAGGTTTTACTATATTTTTGGAGGAAAATGAGGTTTTCTATGATATGTTATTCATTATGAGGATAAAATATGTGTATATATATTCATTAACTATATAACCTAACATTACTTCCTTCAATATCAAATTTAAAGGTGCCAATTGACCCATTATTCTACCCAATAGTCGTGAGTGGCCAAGAAAATATCCCAAAAACATAGTTTTTGTGGTTTATGTTTTATCTCATTTAATCCATGATGGTGATTTAGACACACATGATTCTTCTTATTAAATAAAATTAATTACTATGGTATGAATCATTTAACTCATGAAAAAACATTAATTTAATATATTTTAAATAATAAATTTTGGAGCTCTTCAATACTACAATAAGGTCAAGGCCAAGGCCCTCAACCATTGATATGAAACACTCCATAACTCTCCATGGTAAAAACCACTTATATTTTCACCATCTTCACCAATATTTCCTTCATTTATTTCACCATCACATTATTCACTCTTAAAAAACCTTTATTGAAATAGTGGATGTAAATCATGTTATTTTCCACTATAGTTTTTCTTACCTCCAAAATTATTATGTGCATTATAGTTTTCTACCACTTCCTAAATTTCACAGGGATATGAAATTCTAATTCATTCCAATTCATAATTCATAGGGATGGATTCCTTGGGGCTTTTAGTTTACTTAACCAAGTCCATTCTTATAACATTGACTTTGACATTCATTGGTTGTCATTTTCATTGTCACAAAAAGTCCAATAGATGTAGAATAATTATCAATTTTCATGGGCTCAAAATTAGTATAAATATTTTTTTATACTTCAAATAGAGATTTTTGGGGTTTTTGAAGATTATTTTCCAATTTATGGCCTTAATTATCACATTTATCAATCCTCTCTGAAACTAAAAATAACTTTAGTTTTTATATGACATGTATAGAATTCCATTGAACTAATTTATAGCCATCACCTCCATGATTTGTGTGTATAAAAGACAATTCATGATTTACTCATAGACTTTAAAGTGATTGAGAAACCAGATTAAAAATATGCATGATCATCATTAATATTTGTTCCTTTTTATATGCCTCTATTTTCCTAATCATCTAAATTATCAATTAGATAGATAAATTTATAGTTATTAACAAAATCATCACCTTCCTTTGATTATGAGCATGCATGAAACTTCTATAATGGATGCAAACTAGCTTTATCATTCACCTTTATTCCTCTATTAGAATCCATGATCCATTTCTTGTGAGGATTGGATTAATCATCGGGGGTAAAAATGTCATCACCATATTCAATTACAATTAAGTGGTGTTTTAGGTTATCTTCATAATATATCTTTATAATATCCCCTTAGACATCAACCTTCTCATAATTGTCAAGCATTATGTTAAAGTTTTGAATCATTTGAGTGGTTGAGGTGACCTATGTAATTTATGGTCCCTTAAATTGTTGGGTCTCATATATAATAATATAATATAAATTATTTGGCTTCACAACTTGATGTACCATATTCCATTCTTTTTCTTTATTAATCATAGGTCCTACCTTAGAGATATTCATCTTAAGTAAATTCAAAGTAAAATAATATTCATATAATAGATTATAAATCATGGTGAACATGTAAATTATTTGAAAGGATTAAGAAGAAATAAATAAAATTAAAAAAAAAAACTCTCCAAGATATATTTATTGAAACAATGCATATACACAATAAATTAAAGAAAATAATGGGAAAGAAAAAAATATAAAATTGGAAAAAAAAATTACAAGGGGACAATGATAACAATAGGAATGTAAAAAACCATTAACAAGTTTTAAGAATTAGGTATATTTTTGAAAAAATATAATCAAGTCATGAAGTTTCCATGGGTCAAAGGAGATCAACTAAAAAAAGGAGACATATTAGATCTAAACTAATTGAGTATATGAATGTGACCTTGAATGATAAGGATGGGTATTATAATTTTAATATTAACATTAAATAAATGTGAAATAATTTATTTTATTATATATTTTTCAAGACTTTTATCTTTTTTGTGACATGAATTTCTTAGAGATTTTTTTCATCTTTTTCTTGTGTTGATTCAGGACTCAACTTATATGAAGACCTAAAAACAATGTTATCATGGATATGCATTCTCTATTATTATATAAATATAATGGTATAAAATTTAATATTTTTAATGTTCTCATTTATGATTTCTAATGATTTTGGTTGGATTGAAAATTTGATACTAGAAGAATGACATGGTAATCTATTTTTCACCACTTTCTTCTTCACCAACCTACCATATAACTCTTTTTTCCTTTTCTTATGCTTTAATGCTTGTCATTGTTGAATATTAAAATTAAATTCAATAGGGGTATTTATTTAGATATGGAAAAATATAAGTATTATTATCCTATTTATAAAGAAGAAAGGTGAATTATTTAGTAACTTAATCCACTTGAAAAGATAGGTATATGGAAAATTAACTTCCTTTTCTTATTCAAAAATAAAGTCTTCATTATAAGTTTCTGATAATCTAATCGGAATGAAAATATTCATAATATTTAAATTCATTAATTAGTTTTTCTTGGTGACTACTACTTGGCTCTTTTCCTATTTCTTCTAATTATTCATATTTATTTTGCATGAATTATAAAAATTGTAAGACTTCATGGTTGTGGTTTGGATTTGAATTTCATTTAATAACTTTTTAAAGTCTAAAAATATATTCCTTCTTTAGTTCCACCATATATTAATCTTCATATAAAATAAATGCATCAAGAGGAAGGCAAATCAAGGGCAAGGTATTGATACTTTCATCAATCCATGAATCATATGCAAGTTCCTCATCAAATTGTATTTCATATACGAAATCAATTTAAAATGAAGTGAAAACACCATAATTCACCACACATTCCAACTCTTCTTCAAGCTAATATTGATTTTTATGTGGATGTACACCATTTCACCACATTTATATATTTTTTCATTAGATGCCTTGACTTATGATCATGAGTAGGGTATTTTTTAATATTTCTTACTTACGTAATTCTTATTATCAACTAAACTAATTTCATAAGAAACTTCATGAGAAACTTATTATTTTATTTTTCTTTCTACCACTAGATCTTTTCAAGTTGGTCATAATATTATTGTAGCTAAATATTTTCACATTGAATTTTTTTACAATCTTTAACAAAACCTTATGCAATATAACATAAGTTCATAGAAACAAGAGATAAATTATATTCCATTATCAAGCCAAATTAGGTTTTAGATACTAATTTTCAAAATAATCACCAATGTCCATTACAAGGGAGGTTCCTTAAAATTTCTATATATCAGATGCACAATGCACTATGTTCCTAATAGAGCCACCAAAAACTGTTGGAATTTTTTTTTTGTCACTTTTATTTCTTTATTAATTTCATATACTCAACCAATAAGTAGTGATATAATTTTTTAACATTGGATAAATCACTATGATTTGCTTGATTTTCCTCTATGTTTTAGAATGATGAATCCTTTAGATGATGGGGATTGTTTTTTATTTTTGATTAACTTTAACATTAAATTACAAATAATACATAACATTAAATTAAAATGGATAATAATGGATGTATAAGGAGCATGGAAGAGGATGGATGTGAGAGGGAGAAACCCACAATGAAATAAACATATAAGACTGCCTAGATAAATTTGATTGGGACTAAAAGGGTGGAAATATTTCCTTCAAAATGAAAATATAAATATGAATTATGGGATGTAATTAGATAAACATTTTTTAATCAAATCACAAAATCCCATCTCAAATTTGGATGCATGTAATTAGTATAAAGCCCATTCACCTAGGTTCATAATTGATCCAAAACATGAAAGATTTGGTTGAAAGATAATTCAAGAAACAAGAACAACATAATTCAAATAATTTTATCTCTGAGAAGATATGTTTTATTGATCAAATTTGTAAACCCAAACATATGCCTATCTCTGAGAACAAATGTTTGATTTCCATTTCAGGTTACATCTTAATTTATACATGTTTTTTAGGTGTGAGGAGGATTTGAAAGGTCACCAATATTGATGGATATTAAGTGGTTTGACTTCCACAATTTATAATAATACATAATTTGAGGAATTACTATTTTTAGAAACTTACTAATTTTAGACTGCACTACTAAAATTGAAATTTGGGGCACTTACATTGGGTTTTCAAGGGTCAAAATCCATTGAGTAGAGATCCATGCCATCTTACCACATTATCATTTTTATTATCTTTCCCACGGTTTAAATGGAGAGTCAATTGGAGCTACGGTGCAAAATTTATGGCTCCCAGAAGTTCTGTCATCGATTGGGGTGGACCCGTCACCCAAATTATCTCATGAATTGTTGCCCAAATCAATAATGCAAAATTATAAAATTCTATTTTAAAATTCAATCAATAAAATATATAATTTTAATATATTATATGTATATCAACACCAATTTTTGATTCCATAAACCAATAACATTATAATCTAGCATGTATAAATTATTTCACACCACTATTTGTATCTCACTAGAAAAATAAAAATAACTAGTTGTATGCAATGTCATATAAATTCCTCTCCTACAATGAAATAAATAATAATGTGATTAAAATAAAATTTTATCCCATTTTTAATAATTTACACCCATAAATTCATTATGTAACTACTTATACCTAACTTTGCCAAAGAATTTACTTTGAGCTAACTAGAGTTGGTTCATTTTTCATTTTATTTTAAATTTGAGCATTTTTTACAAAAGACATTGAATGATAATAATATGAATTATACAACTATATGAATTTCATGTGTAAATTAATAATTAATTAATTTCACTTTACAAAGTCACTTTGTGTTTGATTTGGACCCACCACACTATTAACATTTTAACATGATTATTTCACTTTCAAGGATTTTACATATAAGATGATTTTTCAAGTGAAAAATATACAAAATGACTATAGTACAAAAATAAAATAATCCAAAAATTATTAATATGATTTAATACTAATAATTCATTTAGTGTTTAGTTAGAATCAAGATCCTTGTCTCCCCCAATTTTTTTAAGATGTCAATGTGCCCCTTAAAAAACATGACATTCTAATGTAATTATGAGAACAATGAACCACTTTTTGATAAGTATCATTTTTTAGAAAACTTAGTACACAAATAAGATCCACTAAGCCTGATCCATAAGGTGATAGAGTCAACAATGTCACTTTATAATCACCAAATAGTTTTTACTCAATTTAGACATTAAACCAATTTGATGTAAAACTAATTTAATGATAATTGTTTGACATTGACATTAATTTTATGATTTTCACCTTTCAACTTTAACTCAAACTCATTAGCATCAAATATTGTATGTTTTATTTTTAATTTAATTCCATCTTGACACTGATTCAAATTGAGGTAAAACCCCATCTTGAAACTTAAAAGTACTTTGACATTAAATCATTTTACCACCAAATCAATTTAGTGCCAAATCAAATAATCATGAAATAAAAAATGCACCAAATAAAACTAGTATAAAATTTAAATGATGTCAATTTTTTTATGTTTATGTTTATTTTTTTTCTCACAGTTATGAGAATCTACACTTAATATTATTAATGAATTATTTTATAGGATTGGTTCTAGTCCATGAATGCTAGTTCTTTAATTTTTTTCCATGCATAATTTGTTTCTATAGATTTTACTATTGATGACACCCTAAATAGGTTTTTAAATCCTTTTTACATTGGGTTATAGGTTCAAAATCCTCATCCTAAAATTTATTTACTATCCCTATTATTTATTTATCTCAATTGGGGGTTTTTATCCCAAAGTTTACAAATAGGGGATAATAATGGCCCTTACTATGGGTTTACATTTCATAAAAAAGGCATGAGATATCTAGATTATTTGGTGAATAATGATTTATAATCCATATATATCTTTATATTAATGTATAACACACATTCACATGTCCTGATCTATCAATTTAACATATCCCAATCTTATGGAAAATTAACATGTGTTGATGAGCCAAAACCATTCGCTTTACAAATTTTATGTACATTCATGTTTAATTATCCAATTAATAAATCATACTGATGATATATATTATCAATTATAAACTTTAGGGGGAAAACCATCTTTAGTGATAACATTTCATTGAAATGGATATCTAACACTTTGAATGGGAGCCAAAATTTACTTTTGATGTGGAAGATGTGGCCAAAATAGTGTACATCACCTATCATCCCCTGCAGATAAATTTTGATTGATTTTTTTAAAAAAAATTAAAATTATAATATCATGTGTCTCAAAATTTAGGTTAAACTTTTCTAACATGTTTCACATACACTTTTGAGAATTTACAACAACATGACAAAGCTATTTGGGCTTCGAAAGCTAGGCAACAAGATGTTATTTTTTAATGCCCTACCATTTTATACAAGGATTTTGTGGGACATCAACCTTATCCTCACCTTTATGATCTTTTGTATGTTTATTTTATTTGAATAACCTTCCTTATGGGCTTAACTATGGTATATCATAAAGGTTAGTGTGGTCGATAAGTGATCACAACAACATGTTTAGCCACTTTTAGTTTGCATAATATTTTACTATGAATTAAGAGTTATCATGATTGAATGAATTATATTGTTGGTGGTTGGAATATTTGTTATAATACTTTATTTATTTCTCTTCTTACCAATTTACATGAGGGTCAATATACATAAAAAGTGGGTGACAAGCACATTTAGTTTATGAAACCCCTTTAGATAATCGATGATGTGGAAATGTTTTCGTCTCTTCATAGATTAGTTTATTATGATTTTGCATGTGATCTCAATTAGTTTTCTAGATTTTATACTTTACACTTGATTCAATATGTTTCCTTCCTTTTAATTTTCAAGCATTGGAAGATATTAATTAATAACAATGACAACATGAATTTCTTTATAAAAATTGGCGAGGACATTTAACAAAAGATTCATTTCCCCCTAATCTAGTAAATATAGTATGAATTTTTACTATTCTTAATTAACTAAACCATAAAAAAAGGTTATGAAAACTTAAATAAGAGGTTTAATGATTATTGATCAATGGTAAATCTCCTTAGCCATTCATTTTTATTATTAAATATAAGAGTAGTGGTAGTTTATGACAATATCTTAACTTTGAGTTTGTATACTATATCATACACTCCAAATCTTGTGAGCTATGATATGTTATGTTATATATAATTAAGGGATTATTTTTTATAAGGTATAATAAACATAAAAACCTTTCTATAAAACACATCTCGAATGAATATTTGGATACATTAAATATTTATATTAAATATAATATCAAATGATAGTGAGACAAAAATACTTGATAAGGTAGAAAGTTAATGAAATATCATTTAGGACCTCAAAAAGTGGCCCCAACCACATTAAAATCAAATGGGAAAGATTAAAAGAGGAGTGTAAATCTAGGTCCTACCATCCCTTTAATTGTATATTTAATTATTAAAAATATTAATGTTTATTTGAAGCACATAATTATTTTTCAAGGGGAAGTGAATACTTTAGAATATGTGATAAAATTAAGGAACCCAACCCATAGGAATCAGGAAGGGATATTGGTCTTATAAATACATTTAATGACTTTTGAAATGATAAAATCCCATCATTTTATGTGGGAAAATCAATAAGGAGAGATAAGTGGCAATATAAATTTGGCATCAAGTAATGGTGAAGGATGATGAGCCTAAGAGGTGGATTTAAAAATTGATAATACTCATGGATTAGATCATATTTTCTCCATTACTTTATGCCAATTCAATACACTATGAATTCTCATATGGTAATATTATAATTTATTGGAAGGAATTTGATTGAAATTATTTGTGTCATGTTTGAGAATGGAAGAGGAGAAGAAAGGTGCAATAGGTGGATCTATTATAAGCCTGATGGGAAGTGGTACATGCTTCCAAGAAAGTGATTTTTATACCTTCATTTTTATGTTTTGAATAATAAACATATCCTAGTATGAATGTGATGTTCATGTTATTCATGAGATCCAAATATAAATATAATAGTTCCAATATGAAACAGCTTGTCTATAGTTAAATATTTTTAAAATCCACTCTAAATTTTTGGCTAGATAAAGCATGATAAATGATTATATAATTGTTTATCATGCTTTATCTAGCCAAAAATTCAAAGTGGATTTTAAAATGATTTAACTGTAGACAATTTGGTTCATAATGTATTTATTATATTTATTATTATTTTTATTGCTTCTAGTTGAACAATTAGACATTATATTCGATTACCTTGTACAATTTTTAAAGATGGTTCAAAACTTTGAAATAGCCTTCTCCCTATCATGCACCTAAGGGGGTGAGTTTAAAAAAAAATTATATCTTATTTTGGAATGAACTTGCATATATTTATTTAAGAGTTTAAAAACTAAGATATGGATACATACTCATTTGGTTTGGGATTTTACCTAAAATTTAATTGATTTTAATATTATTAAGATATTCATTCATAGGTTTGGAATGGGTATTTTAATTTGGGGAAATTGCTTGATATTCGACTAGTTTTATTATTCCTAAAATATTCATTCATGGATTTGGAATGGGTATTTTAATTTTGGGAAATTTATTGATATTTAGCTAGTTTTACTATTCTTAGGATATTCATTCATAGTTTTTTGAATAAGACTTTAATTTGGACTTGTTATAATATGATTGTATAATTTGAGAAAATGAAGGAATGGATTAATAAGGTTTTATTCAATATCAGGTTAATATTTTTCACTAAGTTTAGGGAGATAATTAACTATCAATCAAACCTTCATAATTTTAAAGTGGATGTGTTGTTTTGTTTTGTTTTTTTTAAAATTTATGGATAATTAAATGAGATTAATAAGTAGAAACATATGGTATAACATAATATGTGTTGAGTGGGTTATATTTCTTTGTTAATATATTACATAGAAATAATATGAAAATGGTATTTTGGATCAATCATATTGTGTAAATAAAATACCCATAATTATATGGAAAAATAACCATGAGGAATGATGATATAATAAACATCTACCAAAGGTAGATCCTTCTTGTTATTTATGGTATATCATAATGATAGGCCTTATCATGCTTATGTGAGTGAATTAGTAGTAAATGAATATGTTAATAATATTTTGATTGATGTATTTCTTTCCCAAATTAAATTAAAGGACATGAGGAGGGGAAATCCTTGTCAATGTAACATTGATGTAATTGCATGTGGTTTCAATACAGGTCAAGGATAAAACCAAGGTGATTGTGGCCTAATAAATATAATTCTTGTTTTTAATTTTTCATATAAATATGTTAGTTTTTTTTTATAAGGATTTATCATAACATTACTTCTCTTCTATTTTCAAAAAATAAATGGAAATGTATAATATCGTCATTCATAACCTTCTTGAGCCTCCTTAGTTTAAAAACAAGTATGTGAAGGAGATTGTATCCCTATATTTCTAATGAGTATTCATTTATTTTATTTATTTTTGTTGATTATACCAAGCTATAAAATTGTGAAAAAAAGAGAGATATAATAATAAGTTAATTCTCTTATTGATTGATCATGGATTGTTGAAAGAACTTAAAACAAATGTTTTGATTTAATATTTGATTTGTTTTATTCCTATTTAACTAATTATAGGTTCGATAATGATTAGTTTTCTATTATTCAATCCCTATAATATTACATAACTTATAACATATGTTAATATAAATGTGGATATGAAGTTGTAAACTTCTGTAGAAGTCTCATGATTATCCTTGCTTGTTTACACTCTTTTAGTAACTACAAGCATTGATATAAAATAAAAGGGTTATCAATGAAAAAATAATAACTATGTTAAACACTATAAATTCCTTACCATTGTTTCCTTGATTAATACACTAATTTCCTATGGAAGGACTTGAATAGCTTCAGACACTCTATGATGGGGTAAAATCGAAGTGGTCTCGTCCCTTTGTGAAATCTTGTATTCTTCATCCATGATCAATGTATTAAAAATATTGATCAAATGATTGTATTATTGTTATTTTTTCGTTATGAAAATAATTTGATATCTCTTGATTGATCAATGAACCATGTGTGGTGTGATCATAAATCATACATCTTATTTATAAACAAGTGACCTCATTAAGCTACATTAATATTCTATATGGTAGGTATGATCGGTTGTCTTAAACCATCTTCAAGAGAAATATTATCTTGAAAATCAAAGGGGAATCAACATCCTTTTTGGGATCATTTAATGGTTAGAATAATTTAATGATGGTTTTAACAAACTATAATCCTTACTTGATAAATTTATGCCTTAACATTCTCCTGGTAGATGTATTTATCTTAGAGAAAGGATTTAATACATTGTTAAGAATAAAATATTTTATTTCCTTTGAGTAATGTCTAATTATTAAGGAATTATGAATTATTAATTAAATTATATCTTTCTTAATAATACCTTATCATAGACTTAAGTTATTATAAAGAATGGAATTAGGATTGGTCTTAATTGTTAGCAACAGGGGTGGCATATTCTATAGGGGTGGCATATTCTACATTTTATTAAAGAAAGTGTTATCTTATCTAATTTTGTGGTTATAATATTATTATGAAAGGATAATTAAAATTCATAAAATTAATTATGATAATGTATTCAATACTATAAGTTCATAAAATAAAAGAGAAACCTAATTTCCTAGAAATTTGGACTAATTATAGTTTGATGATGATTGTGCTTGGGAAGAACCCTTGAGGAAGGGGATTCATGCTTAAGTTTACATAAGATATAGCTAAGATCTCTATGAATAAAATTGGGAATATTTATAGTTTTTTTTAGTCATCTATAAATTGAATTAGTAGCTTCTCATCTAAGGTGAAAAATTTAACCTTAACTTGGAACACATTAATAAGATGTATAGTATTTTGAAGTATAATTCAAGAGTTGGAAATAACTACTCCATGATCATGTCTAAATACCTATACTAAATTATAAGTTTTTCTTATTTTATATTACGTTAATTATATTGTGGAACATTTATCTACATGAATACTTCATATAAGAACTATGTTTCCCATTCCAACTCTAAATCTATTAGTTGGTCATTTATGTGCATAGATTGTTTTTGATATCTCTTGTTAAGTCTTATAACTCATTATATAAGTAAATCCTAATAAATAAATTGTATATGCATAAGACACACATCTGACCCTTCTAGGAATAATTTGAAGATCCTACAAGGTTACAACATTAGAATAAAATGGTCAAACCTTGGAATTAAAATCTAACATATATTTTTATTAAATAAATTATGGTTTGATTCTTCACTATACATGTGGATTAACTTTCATTATTATAATAGGAAGGCCATATCTGAGTGAATAAATAGATGGGTCATGTCCATGAATCCAATAAGAAGATAATTATAAATGAAAGAGGTTATTGCATATATTATTGTGGTTGAATGTGATAATGATAATTATTTCTTGAGGTGTTATCCTTATTTATGGTTTATGGAATGAATAATTAAATAATAATTAATTCATGGGTTAACCTATACTTTAATGGAACATACTCATATCTTATCCTATTTTTAGACCTTGAGTGATTCCAACTTGTTATTGGCATTTTTATACCAAGTAGTTCCCATTTTTTGGTCATGGTTTAAGATTTATAAACATTTTTAAACTCCTTTTGAGGGAATTTTAAATCATCATGGTACATGCTATAGATAAGAAGTGAATTTTAATCCTAGCTATGGATTGCATCATATCCTAATGTTGATTTTCATTAATTTTTTTGTCATCTTATTTTGATACATATATGTAATTTTTTTTAAAAAAAAAAAGACTGGTTTTTTTGGCATGTGTGGTAGGTGTTTCTTTACACTATTGATGTCACATTTGTTTGAAATATTGAAAAAATAAATTAGAGACATTTATTTTGAGACAAAGATTTCAATAAAAAATTTATGTAGAATATGGTGAGAATTAAAATGCATATCAATAGGTGAAGGAATGGAAGATAAAGATCTAAAATGAAGGAGAATACTTCATGCAACACATTTTTACAAAATTAATGTATGTTTAAAAACATAGGATATGAGTATGCTCTCATCAACATTGTTTAGAGTCAGGGAACTTTATTTTGTGACATCAACACCTAAGTAAACTTTAAAATAATGAACCTAAATCACATGAGAATTTTTCATTTAGGTGTCTATTGTGTTATGGGATCTATGAAGGCTTCATTGTCACTTTAGAGGAAAAAAATTCTCTCCATGAGATCTTAGTTGTTATGAGGATCAAATATGTGTAGTTGGAATCATCAAAGGGATGACCCAATATACCTTCATTCAATTTCATTTTCAAATGCGTCAATCAACCCATTATTCTACTTAGTAGTCATGAATGGCCAAGAGAAAGATCCTAACAACCTAGTTTTTTTTTAATGTTTTATTATTATTCTTAGTAAAAAGGAAAAAACAATACATTTTTATTTTAACCCATGATAAAAAAAATCATTTAATGTATTTTTAATGATAAAAGTTGGATATTTTAAAGATAACTATCAATGCCAAGGCCAAGGCCATCAACCATGCATATGCAATTCTCTATAGCTGACCATATCAAAAAAATAATGATATTTTCATCTTTTTATTCATCAAATTTTACTTGTTGCATTTCCCCATCACATCGCATCCCACCTTATCCCATGCATGTTCTTTTCTCATCATAGTATTTTTTAAAATATCGTTATTTGGTGCATGTTATATTCCAATTTAGTTTCTCTTTCCCATTTCATTCAATCATGTTTTTCAATTCATGGAAGGCCACCTCCTTTATCCTTATATTAAAATATATAAATTATATATGAATCACAAAGAATTATAATTTTTAACATAATGGAGGGAATGAATCATTTAAATTTAGAAATTGTGAAATTAAATAGGATGAGTATTCAGATTCATTTTCAAGTAGTTTTAAGCACTCATGATACTTCATTATGCCTTTGTTTTCTTTATCCTCAAGATTTTCACACATCCTGAGCATAGGAAGGACTCCATATAAAAATATAAACAATTTTATAACCATTTTCTTCTCACTCTATTAACATTATCTCATCACTTTGAGCATTACCCATAACTTTTGATGGATGTAAAAAAAATCAACTATTTTACAACCTAAAATTTTGAACTTTTTTTGGCTTAAAACCAATAGGAATTTTTTTTATGCTTCCATTAGAGACATTTGGTATTTTATAAGCTTATTTTATGATGGATGTCCCTCTCTATTATATTAATCAATCTTGTCTAACATTTTAAGATTAACTATATGCAACTTTATTTTTTAGGTGATAGGTATAGAATGCCCTTTTAATGGTCATGAATTTCTTCATATTTATCACCTCCATGAAGTGTGTGTATAAAATGTGTTGGAACTCAATGATATTATGTGCCTTTAAGTTGAAAATTAATATTAAAGATAGACATGACCTTCCACTTTTGGTTTTCAATAAGATTTGTTCCTTCACTTTCTTAATTAGTGTGATTTGTATCCAAATTAAGGCTTGTGTTATCCACTAGATGGATACACTTATAAATATTGATAACATAATCAATTTAATTCCAAATAATTGATTCATTTAGTTATTCTTTTGAATATGAGCATATTTGAACCTTATCGTACACTTCATACCTATGATCCTAATGAATAACCTTGTTTACAAAGGAAAATTCTAGTAAATTATCTTATTTATCCACCTTTATTCCCCAAGTAACATCCATGATCCAATACAAGTTATATTCCTATTCATCTGAGGCGTAAAAGTTACATCATTGTATTCTTTTGTAGTTAAGTAATATTCTAGGTTAGCTTCACCATCTACCTTGACAATTTCCCCTTTTAATGGTTGTCAAATATTTTGTTAAATTTATGAATATTTTATTGGTTGAGGTACCCAATGTAATATATATTCCCATAAATTCTTAGGTCTCATGGAATATACTTTAATATAAACAATTATAAACCAAACCTTGCTGCACCGTCTTCTAAATTTTTCCTTATTAAGCTATAGGTTGTACCTCAATGTCATTCATCTTATGAAAGGTTAATTAAAAATAATAATAAAATATATTAACATGTATGTGGAACATGGAAAGTATATAGTAGGGTCAATGGGAAAAATTAAAGGAAAAATATCTCTCCAAACTACATTTATTGAAACAATGTGCAAACATGACAAAATATAGAAAATAAAAGGAAATAAAAAATGTAAAATTTGAAATAATAAAAAATATTTACAATGGACCAAGGAGAAAAATAATAATATGCAAACCCATTAATGGGTTTGAATAATTAGGTACCTTATGAAAAAAATTAATTTAATTCATAATGTTTCCATGGGTCAAAGGAGATTAATTAACAAAAAAGAGATGTAGTAGATCTTAACCGATTGAGCATATGAATGTGAAATTGAATGATAAGGATGGATATCAAAGTAAATTCATAATTTGAGTATGAATAGAATATTCATGGGAACTAAATTTTTTTATTGTATTTTGTTCAAAACTTTTATCTTTTTTGTAGCATAAATGTTTTAGGAAAAAAATCATATTTTTCTATGTTGATTCAAGAATCAACTTGCATGAAGACCCATCAATAATTTTTTAATGGTTATGCATTCCATGCTATTCAATAATAATTTTAGGAGAACCTTTTATCTCTTCAATTTTCCCCTCCATGATTTCTAATGCCTTTGGTTAGATTCAAAATTTATGAATGGAAGAAGGGCATTGGCAATTCCTTATGCATCACTTTCTTAACTAACATGTAACATATCTATTGATTCATTTTATTTTGTTTAAATAATTCTCATTGTTGAATATTATATTTCAATGTAATAGGGGTATTTATTTTGACAGGAAAATATATTACTCTTTCTTGTTAAATAATAAAGGTCAATTCTTTAGTAATTAATCCACTTAAAAGACATGTATGAATGGATAATCAACTTCTTATTCTTCACAAAGAAAAAATTCATCAAAAGTTTCCAATATTCTACTTGGAATTTAAATTTCATGTTTTTTTAAATCATTGGTGACTTATTTATAGTGATTTCAACTTGGATCTTGTCCTTGTAGTGATTTTAATTCTTAAAATTTATTTTTAGATGATTTATACAAACCGTAAGATTTCACGGTTGTAGTCATGATTTTACTTTCATCTATTCACTTTTTCAATTCACAAAAAAATCATTTATTTATTTCCACCATCTCTTCATCTCCATATGAAAAACATGCATCAATAGGAAAACAAAGGAAGGGCAAGGCCTTGAAACTTTTATCAAGCCATGAACCATTTGCAAGCTCCTCTTCAATATGCATTTGATCTAATAAGTCAATGTCAAAGTAATTTAAGACACCATAATTTTCCATGTATGCTAGATATTATTCAAAATGATATTATTTATTTTGTGTTGATATAA